>OY829540.1:35595792-35752056 GCA_963691705.1 Viola odorata | reverse complement strand
ACCCGTTCTAGTTACTGCCTGAGACATCACAGGGTCCATCGACATGTAAAACTCCCTACAGAATCATATTGATGGCACGAAAAGACCCTACTTCTCACCTTAATAAGGTGAAAGATTTTGTGCAGTTCCAAACCCGTAGTGATGCCGCGCTATGCTAAATTTTCGTCATGACACTGTCAGGAGTGGCACGTCTCTGGTTCGAGGGACTCCCAGCCAGATCTATTGATAACTTCGCCCAGCTGGAAGATAAGTTCAGGAGTCGGTTCAGCACTGCAATCCCCATCAGGAAGTCAGCGGCTGCGCTATTTGATATTCATCAAAAACAGCAGGAATCGTTGAATGAATTTTTAGGTCAATTTGATCTCGAAATGTCCTTGACGCCAGGGGTCACTATCGATTTTGCAGTGGAAGCCCTAAACCGTAACTGCCGTTAACGGAAAATTGAGAGATACATTAATGGTGACCCACCATTGACCCTGGATGCACTAAGACTGAAAGCGCATAATTATGCGAGGATGGAAGAAGAGGAAAATAGAGAGCGGATGCGAGACATGCCGTCAGACCTGTACCCGGCCTCTAACGCCCCACCTAGCAATGCTCCTGAAATGCAACCAAGCGATGAATATGGCCAGCGAAAGAGCACGCCACCAAGCCTCTAATCGGCAAAGAGGTAACTTTTCAAAAGGGAGACCTGGAGGTTCCCCTACCCGAAAACAAGCAGATCTGCCAAAAGGCTGGATATACGACCCTGACCTTCCTTCCCTCATACTCCCCAGAGCAGAAATCCTAGCGATAGTCCAGCAACGAAATCTACACATCCGTTACCCAGCTCTTGTGAAACCAGGAGTAATTATGGGAGAAAGAGAGAACTCATTCTGTAAATTGCACAAAGTCAAAGGACATTCGACGGATGTATGCAGAGAACTAAAACTGGCCATAGAACGCCTAGTTGAAGAAGGCTATCTCGGAGAGTTTGACACCAAGGTAAGAGAAGGGACCAGGAACAATCCGGCTGAAGGGATAACTGACCATAAGCAAACGCCCTCTCACGCCACGGGAACTAACGCGATCCCCCTCGGGAAAAATAGGGAGACATTCATTGTTCACAGCGACCAGGTGCCTATGATTAATATCATCGCGGGCGGGACACCCTACTTTGATGAAACTATACAACAAACGCCCGGTACCGGGGAGAAGCGCAAACGAGAAAGCACACTGGTGAAAATTGAGGCAATAAGCACTTTAGATAGGATGGTATTGTCCTTCTCAGAAGAAGACGAGAAAGGCATTGTTTTCCCGCATAACGATGCGTTGGTAGTAACACCCGTTATCGGCAGTCACGGAGTAAGAAGAACTCTTGTCGATAATGGGAGCGCGGTAAATTTGTTTTCGTTAGAAGCATACAACCTGATGAAGCACCCTGACGGTGAGCTAACGCCTTGTAAAAGGCCAATTATTGGGGTTGATGGGGTCCCGATCCCGGTAACAGGGATCACGTCACTGCCAGTGTATTTCCGAGAATTGTTATTCCTGGTCGTAGACTTGACTCTGCCCTATAATGCCATACTGGGGAGGTCATTCCTCAATCGCTTCGGGGCAGCAATATCACAAAAACACCTGCGGATGAAATACCCCTAGCTGCCGAATGCTACTTACTCATGACTCAAAGGAGTTGTGATCGTTACGTATGTGTAGCGGACGATCCCTTTGATGATAAGGAAGAAAAGCGCACCCAACCACTGGATAAGATGATGTCAATACCTATCGGTGAGGACATTGAAGCGAATCTCTTGATCAGCGAAAAGCTAAGCCCTGAAGAGAATGTGCAGATAGCTCGATTGCTAAGAAAATACAAAGGAGAGTTAGCGTGGAAACCAGCGGACATGCCTGGAATTTCGCGAGAGGTTGCGGAACATCGGCTGAACGTTAAACTTAACGCCAAGCCTGTTCAACAAAGGCGGCGCGTTTTCTCACCGAAAAAGATAGCAGTTATCGAGAAAGAACTATTAAAGCTCACGAACGTGGGGTTCATCCGAGAAGTCCAATACCTGACCTGGCTGGCTAACCCTGTCTTAGTCCCTAAGCCTAATGGAGATTGGCGCATGTGCATCGACTTCACCGACTTGAACGATGCCTACCCCAAGGATTGCTATCCCCTTCCCCGAATCGATCAGTTGGTCGACCAAACCGCTAGGTATGCCTACCTAAGCTCTCTAGATGCTAACTCCGGGTATCATCAAATTCCCATGGCCGTGGAAGATGAAGAGAAAACCGCCTTCATCACCCCAAAGGCCACTTACTGCTACACTGCAATGCCGTTTGGGCTGAAAAATACTGGGGCAACATTCCAACGCATGGCAAATAAAGTCTTTGAAAAGCAAATTGGGAAAAATGTAGAAGCCTACGTGGACGACATCCTGGTCAAAATTCAAAGCTTTAAAGACCACCTAGCTGACTTGGAAGAAGTCTTCAATGTGATGAAAGAATACAAAATGAAATTGAATCCGCGAAAATGCATGTTCGCGTTCCAAACGGGTAAATTCTTGGGCTATGTGGTTAGCCGGAAGGGTATCCAGCCTAAACCTTCAAAGATAAAAGCCATCCAAGACATGATACCCCCTCGGACTGTCAAAGAAATATAGAAGCTCACTGGGCGCGTCATCGCGTTAGGACGGTTCATCTCCAAGCAGGGTGAGAGATGCCTACCCTTTTTCAAGGTCATTAGAAACAAGGCCCCCTTCGGGTGGACGGAGGAATGTGAGAAAGTATTTGTGGGGCTAAAAGCTTATCTCTCATCTGATCTAGTGCTAACAAGGCCTGAATCCGGCGATGAGCTATATTTATACCTGGGCGTAGCTGACGAGGTAGTTAGTGCTGTCCTCGTATGAAGTGAAGGGCATATACACCGCCCCGTGTTTTTCGTCAGCCACATATTGAAAGACGTTGAGCTACGATACGCCCGCATTGAGAAGATAGTGCTTGCCCTAATACAGGCAACGCGAAAGATGGATCGTACTTCCAAGCCCACCCCGTCACAGTACTCACCCACTAGCCTTTGAGAAAAATCTTTAGAAAACCAGAATCCTCAGGAAGAATGTTAATTTGGGCAATCGAACTCGAACAATACGGGCTACAGTACAAAGCTAGACCAGCTATTAAAGCCCAAGTGTTAGCGGACTTCATAGCGGAATGCACATTCACAAAGGATGCGCTAACAGACCTATCAGAAGAGGAGCCAGAGGACTCATACTTCTCGTCCCCGGAAACATATACGGACTTATGGGTTATTCACGTAGACGGAGCAAAAAATCAAGAGTTAGCAGGCGCGGGTGTTTTCCTAATCGGACCAAACGGTATAGAGATACGATATGCCATCAGAATTTTACAACCATTGTCCAACAATGCGGCTGAATATGAAGCGTTGCTAGTAGGGCTCAGAATAGGAAACAACTTCTCTATCGAAGCTGCGCACGCCACATGAGCGGAACGCGGTCTACGCTTAAAGATACGCGGAGATTCTAAACTGATAATAGACCAAGTCCTAGGAAACTCCCAAGCCAGAGAGCCTGTCATGATTCAGTACCTGGCTAAAGTAAAGCGTGAGCTATCAGAAATACAGGAAAAAGGCACCCAAGTCACCTTTGAGCATATTCCCAGGGAGCATAATGCGGAGGCTGACAATCTCGCCAAAATGGCAGTCAATTTAGAAGCCTCCGTACCCAGGGATGTGCACTACGGGGAGCTATCCACACCTTCTTTCATGGAAGAACAAGCATCGCTTTGCGTGGAGGAAGTAGAGAACGACTAGAGAATCCCAGTAATAAAATATCTGAAGCAAGACGAGCTACCAGCCGAAAATGCGGGAAAAAGGAAAATCCTGAAACGAGCGGCACGATGCACGTACTATAATAGAGAATTGATCCAGAGATGTTTCTCCCACCCGGCCGCTAAGTGCATATCAAAACAGGATGGCCTTCACGTGTTGCGTGAAATTCACGAAGGAATATGCGGCATACACGTCGCCAGCGACACCTTGGCAGCCCAAGTCTTTCGGTCAGGGTTCTACTAGCCCACTATTCGGAGAGATTGCCACAACTTCGTAAAAACCTATCAGAAATGTCAAGAATACGCGAAGATCCCTCGAAAACCGGTCGTGCAGATTTCAGAGATAGTCGCTCCATGCCCGTTTGCCAAATGGGGCATTGACATCTTGGGCCCATTTTTGAAGGCCAGATCTCAATTAAAATTTGTGGTCGTGGCGGTAGACTATTTCACAAAATGGGCAGAAGTAGAGGTGTTAGCCACCATCACCACTGAGAAAATCTGGCGTTTCTTTAAGCACCAAGTCATTATGCGATTTGGGGTACCTCGTGTACTGGTTAGCGACAACGAAATGCAGTTTACGAGCCAATTCTTCAGAGATCAGTGTGCAGAATTTTAGATCGAACAAAGGTTCTCTTCCGTAGCGCACCCTCAAACTAATGGTCAGGCCGAAGTGACCAACCGCAGTATTCTTAGTGGCATCAAAAGAAACCTAGAAGGTTCCAAAAAGAAATGGCCAGACGAACTGCCATACGTATTGTGGGCCTACCGCATGACTGTCAAGGCTAGCACGGGAGAAACCCCATTCGCATTGGCCTTTGGAACAAAAGCTGTCACGCCGGTAGAAATTGGCACCATAAGCCTTCGAGTGGCTCATTTCAGGGAGGAAACCAACGAAGAAAGGTTACGCGCTAACCTTGATGCACTTCCAGAGATACATGAGGAGACACTCTTAAAAACCCTACACTACAAAAGGAAAATGGCACAATACCACAACAGGCAAGTGAGAGAGCGATTGCTTAAAGCAAGGGATCTAGTGCTCAGAGACAAATGAGCAGTAGGGCAACGCATAGGGAAGCTTAGCCCAAATTGGGACGAACCGTACCGTGTCACCCACGTTGTAGGGAGAGGAGCATACCATTTGGAAACACTCGAGGGGACTCCCCTGCAAAACTCTTGGAACATAGGTAGGTTGAAGCTATACCATGCCAGAAACTACTCTTTCTTATCCGGTAATATTAGCAATATTCTAACAAATGAATCAGAAGCACTCTCCGTGCACTTTACAACTGGAAATATGTAGGCAACGAAGAATGCCAGGAGTGAAAATCCTATCCTTGTGATGGCTGGTCTTGATCAGACAGCTCACTAAGACGAGGCGCGCCCTGGCATAACATAGCGTTGGGAGTGAAAATCTTATCCTTGTGGTAACCGTGCTCACAGAGACGGCCCATTAAGACGAGGCACGCCCCAACGCCCCCAGGAGTGAAAATCCTATCCTTGTGGTAACCGTGCTCACATAGACGGCCCATTAAGACGAGGCACACCCCGGCATCCTCGGGAGTGAAAATCCTATCCTTGTGGTAACCGTGCTCACATAGACGGACCATTAAGACGAGGCACGCCCCGAGGAGTGAGCAACTCCGTCCTGGAAGTGAAAATCCTATCCTTGTGGCGACCGTGCTCACACAAACGGACCACTAACACGAGGCACGCTCCAGAGACGCGAGGTTTCAGCGCTTGGGAGTGAAAATCCTATCCTTGCGATGCCCGGTCCTAATCAGACGGCTCAGTAAGATGAGGCACACCCCAAGCCAACCGTTGATATTTAGAATGAAAAGAGATACCCCAGCTAGTAACCGAGCGGTTGATACCCGGTGAAGTAGAGCTGGAGAGGTGTCCATATCACCGCAACATTGTCGCGGCAGGCCTGAATTTAGCAAGACTAGATAATTCCCCTGACAACAAAGGGTGGCATTAATTTGAGTACAACACGGACAGAAGTAACGCTGACTCGTCCTCGGAAATACTACCAGAGACACAATGATAAGGTAACAGAAAGATACAGCTGAGAAGCTTGTATTGAAAGTCAAACTACTACAGAAATGATATATCTCCAAGAACAGAAACACCGCAGCAAACGCCGCGATTGAACAATCGCACAAACAGTATTATGAAGCAAAGTGGATAAAGAAATTCTATTCAAAAAAGCAGCGGCCTAACCAAGAGAGAAGTGATATTGTTAATATTACAAAATAGAGGAAGGCGCATCGACTACAAAAATCAAAAATAAATAAGGCATGATCCCTAAGGAGCAGTCGACGTATTGCCTCCTCCTTGCTGAACGGTTCTTGAGCGATAGAAGTCCTCATCAGAAATGGTTGTGACCCTCTTGTCGAAGAAGTCAGCAAGAGCTTGAATACGAAGATTCTCTACCCCGTAATTGTACATAAGGGCCTCCGACATGACTGCCCCACCTTCCTTCAAGTACCAACGACTCTTCTCGGCAGAAAGAGCAAGCTCGGCAGATATCTCAGCATTCCTCTACCTCTCCCGACCTAACTCGGCTTCCTCCTGAGGAAGGCGTTCGTTCAAAGCAATACTCTTATGTTTCTCCTCCTCTAAGGCAAGCTTAACAGCTTCCACCTCCTGCTTAGCAGTCGCTGCCTCCCGCTTAGCAGTCTCTGATTCTTGTTTAGCAGCGGTAAGGGCGTCCAGAAGACCCTGACGCTCAGACATCAGCTTATCTATCTCCCCTCGCTCGTCTGCTGTCACTCTGGCGTTTTCCTCATCCATGTAATGGAGATGGCAGAAGGAAGAAAACACTTGAGAACGGAGGAAGTTTATGCACTCCTGTTGGCTCCTAGCTACAAAGGCATCTCTCTCTCTTTGAAGAAACATCATCTCAACCGCCAGGAAGGAGGTAGATGCGAGGATAGCGTCACTGCTAGCATCCGCCAAAAATTGCAGAGCGTTATCTCTAAAAGAGTGCAAGTCAATCTGGTGAGTAGGGATAACGGGAGGAAGATATGAAGTGGCACCAGCCATCAAGTTGGGAACAGGGCCGCCCCTCGCGGCAGCAGGCGGAGACATCGGAATGAAAAGTAGAGTAGAGGGAGAAGGAGGGCGGCTGTTGGAACCTCCCATGCTAGGAACAAAAGCCCCCTCCCCGCCAAGCGCTCCAAGATTAAGAGCATTCAAGTTAAAGCCTGCAGCAGCGGAAGTAGAATAGAGCGGAGAATCACCAAAAATGTGAGGATCATCACCAAAACTAGCGCCCTGCGATTGCTCGACAGGTGCACCGCCACCCCCAAGGGTCGTCAAAGGAGGATTAGCGGTAGACGACGAAGGGCTATTTTGAAGCTCATAACGAGCCTTCTTCTGACGCTCTATGAGGGACTCCGCGATAGACATACCGCCTTGAGAAGATGAATGAGTAGGAACAGTGCCGACTTCCTAATAACACAAAAGCATAATAAGAAAACTGTGCAGAAAGAAAGAAAGCGTAGGGGAAACAAATAAATACTTGGGTGCTTAAAGGAATCAGAGGAATTCCAGAAGGGATTGTATCAGCTGTCGCCTCCGAAGAAACGGCAGTATGGGAAGAAGTGAGATGCGTAACGCTCGCTTTCCTAGCCCTCTTCTTCTTCACAGCACGAGTTCGTGGAGGCGGCGCTTGGGCAGTGTCTAGAGTAGCAGCGGTAACCTCCCTTTCAACAGCGGTAGCAGCTGTGACAGCATCAGCCTCGGCTTCCGTCTTTTTCCTTTGCTCCTGTTTCCTCTTCCTTCAAAAGTACTCAGGCTCCCAACCGGGTGGAGGCACTGCACAGTTACAAAATGTTAGCGTTAGTATTTCCCGGCAACGTAAAGGAAAAAGGCCAAACGCTCACCCGTTTTGCATTTCTCCATATCCAACCCGTTAGCCACTTTACGGGCGTCAACGCTAAAGTCTAGTTGAAGCAGCGTCTTCAACCAACCATCTTCTGGGTCAGAGAGGGGTTTCCTGCTACCCCAAGCCCCATCTTTAATTTCTTCATTAAAGTCGGCCCTCCATAAAGGCTCAGGCAGGTCAACAATGAAAAATCCCTCCTTCCAGCCAGGAACGGAGGATTCAATGCCCATGAGTTTCCAAGTAAAGGGCTTCAGCGAGCTATCTTCATAACGGGGAGATATCGATATCACCCTTTTATGAGAGTACAACTGGAAAATATTATGAAGTAACGCTAAAGAGGGGGATTCAATCCCTTTGAATCGGCACAATACTGCAAAGGCACTAACAACGCAAATCGCGTTAGGGCTCAACTAAGCTGGAGCCAAGTCGGAATCAGCCAGCAATAGTTTCACGAGCGGATCAAGGGGAAGCCGAAACCCATAATCAAATAATTTAGTATACAGCATTCTACTATTACCAGCTAAAAGACTGTTCAAGCAGAGCGATTCAGAAGCAACATGCACGGGATAATCCTTAAGGAACCGAACACTAAACTCGGCCAATTTGCGATGAATTAAAGGCAGAGTATAGAGAGAAGTGGGCGTATTATCAATTTTTTCTTCCCCAACAGACCTTTGAGGATCTCCTTCCTCAGCAGATTTCTTAGAACGAGTCTTAGCCATGACCAACAAAAAGAAGAAAGAAAGAGAAAGAAAGGGCGTGTGTACCTTCGCAAAAGAAAACACCAGGAGTCCCAGACCAGAAAAGAAGGAGCGGCGCGGGTTATTTTCCAGAAGGTAACAACAGACGAGAAAGGAGAATAAAAAAGAGAAAGGAGATAGGGAAAACATTATATACAACCCTGAGAGGGTAAAAAGGCACGACCAGTTAACAACTGACACATGGCGAAGCGGCGTGACAAAGAGCGTGGCACGCGCGAGAAGGCGTAAGTTTTAAAATAATGATGAAACGCTTCAGCACTCGCATCTCCCTAGAAGGCGCCTGCTTCAAACGCCTCTCCGTGAGAAGGACACGTGTCTTTCCTCATCATTACTCTTCAAATCGCATTAATTAGGGACTTGCAGCATTTAATGACGTAAAAAGCAGTGCTACCCTCACTGTGCGACCTCACAAAACGGCGCGACAGTACAGAGAGGCTAACGAAGAGTGAGTAACAGCAACAATACAATGAACCAAACGGTGCGATAAAGGCTGCATGGTGTCAGCATTATTACAGAAAGAACGATGTCAAATGATTTTCCAGGGAAGAATAAAAGAAATACAGATAGCGAATGGAATAACAATCAAGGGGGAGATTCAGGAATTTACTACGGCACTCGAGTCACCCCTCGGGGGAAAATGTTGTGCACCCTCACCACCGTTGTCGTCAGTCCTTTCTCCTTCTAGGGCAGACGATCCATTCCTATTTTCGCTAACCTCGTCCATCACGGCAGAAACATAGTCAGCAACTTGGGCCGTATCAGAAGAGTCACCCTTAAAGCGGGCTGCGAATCCAGAGGTGAAGGCTTCCAAGACCTTCTTTTTCCACCACTCTATTTTCATCGATGTCTTGGCAAACTCCTCGTCTCAAGCTAGCATCTCTTCGCGAAGAAGGAGATTTTTCTTCTTTTCCAACGCCAACTCTGCCTCTAGAACTTCAACCTTTGCTTTCCCCGTGGATCTCTCTCTGCTTAGCTCCTTCCGTGACTCGTCATGGAGACGTGTTAGCAACCTCACTTGGTCCGCCGTTCGGTCAAGCTGCACCTTTTGAGCGCATATCGCGCTAGAAAAGTTTCACAATTCATGGTTATGAACTTCGAACAGATAGTTCAGATGGCGGTAGAGATCCAGAGAGTCATTCATAATATGCCGGTGGCGGGCCTTCGGAGAAAGCTGAAGAAATTTCTCTTTCTCTTCACGGGAACTCATCATTTCCCCTATCAAGGGTGCGGTAAACTCATCTCTAGAAAAAGGATTGGACACCCCGACAGGGCGGAGACCGTCAAAATAGAACCCTGTCAAGTTCATACGATAGTTCGGGGTCCCGTTAGGGCCGCCATAGGAAAGATTGACTGTTGGACTTGAAGAAGAACCCTCGGCAATCACACTCGAGATAGGAGTGAAGAACAATTGCGGAAGGGCTTTAGGTGGCAACTCAGCAACTGAATCCGCAGAAGAAGACGTGACCACTACATTGGGAATACAGTGAGAAATTGGAGACTCAGGAGTGATAGCTGTAGGAGGAAAGCCTGTCACCGGTGGGGTCCCCGCCTCGGTAGAACGGGTGGCAGCCGACGCCTCAGTAATCTTCACCGACTGAGAAGTACTTGCCTTGGATGAAACAACAGGTGTGGAAGCAGCCGCCGCACTAACAGAAGAAACTCTGATAGCCCGTCCACTCATTTTTGTTCGAAGCTTTTTCCGGTGAGAGAAAGAAGCATGGCGGAGGTCTGGTTTAACATCCATACCCTCGTCGTCACTATCAAATACCCTTGTTATGGGTCGGCTCGAGTCTATTCTCCCGTGACGATCTGGTAGCCAACTCTCGATGAAACGAGAAACTCAGACAGAGCCGCCAAGCCTTCGCCCTCCCCGAGCAACTGTCTTGGTCCTTCCCCTCTGGGGCCGAGCGCTTTAGCGAGTAGAGCCTTCGCTAGGGGGAGAGGCTGGTAAAGTTTGGAGCGGCGTTACATTTAAAGGAGCGTTAGCATTACCAGATGATCGACCGTCAGTGTCTCCTGAAAAAGAAATGTGTTAAGACAAGGAACGAATGCAAAGAAAATGCGAGAAAAGGCAGACTCACCCATAACGCACTCCTCTAGAGGTTTGAACAAAGCAAATTTGCGGATACGATAGCAGGTATCCACGTCCAACAAAGCGTTAGCCTGCTCTAGCTCAGTTCTGGTCAGTACCACGGGATTTGTCCAAATGGGGCCTATGGGCTCTTGGTTAAAGTTAATGCTGATAAGAGTCCGAGAGGTACTGAGCAGGATTGGCTTGATCTGGGGCGGTCGGGAACACTGTACTGGGGGCCTTCGTCACCTGCAATGCGCCGGAGGGGGTCTCCGGCGTAAACACTCCGATGCCAAAGTCAGTATGAGTAGTAAAAGTGGCAGGGGTTCAGTACGCTATCTTAAGCTTACCCCCTTGTCTGAAAAGGTGGGGGTATTTATAGACAAAGGAAGGAGTGTACCAACAGGGGTAGGAATAGTCCCTGGTAGATGTCATTGGAGTGGTATGTCTCACGGGAGTGCCATAGAATGACGTCACGCGGAGTGACGTCATGGATGACCTGGGATGTGATTTTCTGGTTTGAGCTAGCGGTACGAGCAATTTTGCCTGAAAATGAACGAAAAACTTGATCCAAAATTACTAGAATGCAAAATGAAATAAACTAAGATAAATAACATACAGTGGGTGACGAAACGTTCGTCGTACCTATTTTAAAATTCGCTTATAAGCGACACAAGTTCGAATGGAAAAGAAAAATGCTAAAATAAAAAATTTAACAAAATGCCATGGGATAGCACGAGTTAGAAAAATAATAAAAAATAAGTAGCCTGTGTGAAATTTTCTAACTCTCAGTTTTGAGAATTTTACTCGGAACTGATACGAGTTCGAACGGGAAAAGCGATAAAAATGCGAAAAAGTTATGAAATAAAATTTAAATGACATTAAGTGTAAAAATAAACATTAGTTGGACGAAAATAAACTGACGTATGATTTTTAGCAAGTTATGCTTGAAATGAAAAAATATTTGATGATGAAAAATAAAAAGTCAAAAATCGGGTAGTAACAGTTGCCCCCTCTTTACTGTCTTATGAAAAAATGAGGTGTAACTGAGATTTTTGATGAGCATAAAAGATGGTTGCTCCCATGTCAGTGATGGTTTTAAAAAGGATTGATAACTATCGATACCACAGAAGCGGCATCTCGACTACCCCGACGGGTGACCCGGACAACCTACTGTACCTGTCGCGGGAGACGAGACCCTGTTCTTGCCGCCCCTAGCCTGGCGGCCAACCCTGGGATGGTCGACATCAGCGGGGGGGGGGGGGGGGGGGGGGGGGCTCTCATGCGACATCCGCACGGCGGCATCCCATCCCAGGTCATCCCTGATGTCACTCCGCATGACGTCATCCCGCGTGACGTCACTCTATGGCACTCCAGCGACACATATCACTCCAACGACATCTACCAGGGACTATTCCTACCCCTGTCGGTACACTCTTCCCTTTGTCTATAAATAAGCAAAGGAAAATAAAAAGCAAGAATTTCCTCGGAGCGAGCGAAAAACGAAGCGAGCGAACGAGAGAATTTCCTCGGAGCGAGCGAAAAACGAAGAGAGTTCTGAAGTATAAAAAGGAGCAAAAAGGTACACGGAAGAAACGTGTTTCCTTTTAAAAGAGACGGTGGAAGAGTCAGACAGAAGGGCAACCTATTACAGCAAGACACGTATGAGGCAAACAGGGCACGTGGGAAGACCCTGACAGAGACTTAAAGTCAAGCGCTCGCCTCGAATTTCGCAAAAGAAAGGCCCTCTAATTACAAGAAACCCCAGAAAAAGGATCCTATGAAGCGGTAATCGACTTGTCCAGCGACGATTAACCCATAAGAGCGATGATATACTAAAAGCAAAAAAGAAAAAGGCAAACGGCATTTTGTTTCACAACATTTTTATTTATTAAAAAGAAAGCCAGCGGCGTCTACAATAAGTGTGACATCTTCAGTCTTCGTCCATCCAGTGCACGTCGTAGACATAGTCATAATCCTCTGGCGATGATGGCAACTCACTGTTGTAGAAGGGAAAGGCCTTGTCAACCTCGAATGGTCTTTTACCAAGCCCAGTCGCAGAACCTGTCGTAGGGGCAGTGTCTTCCTTTGAAGAGGCATGAGAGTTTTCCTCCAGGGTTGAGGTAACCGATCCTGTGCGGCATTTAGCGTAGAAGTCTCGTCCTTGGGAAAAAGACAAGGGACGGACGGAGACGTTTCATCCTTTTGCCACAACGAAAGGTAGTGAGGCTCAAAGTCGGCAAAGAAGGATTCGAAAGATTGTTTCTTTGTTTTCTTCAATCTCTTGCGACCCCGGCGTTTCACAAAACATTTGGCAGGCCTCCAGGGAGGTGTGAGCGGAGGATTGTCAGAGTCGGGAGAAGTCGGAGGGGACGGAGGAGAATCGCGGGCGGCAGCATACAAAAAACGGGAGTCAGCCATGGAAATGTCAGTAAGAGTGAGAAGCAAGAAGGAAAAAGATGAACGAAAAGGATCTGACTCCGCAACTGTCAAAAATCTGCACCAACCAGGAGGCACCGAAATCATCGCCCAATCCGTTAGCACTAAAAAAGCGGCGTGAAATATATTCTGAATGAACGTGGCGTGAAAGAATCGTCATCATGAGCCAGATGGGCAAATAAAGTCAGGGGATCCCAGGGGACACCAAGCCCGCAGTTAGTAAGAATAGAAGCGGTTTTCTAAGAAAGACGAAATGAGAAAAAAGAAAAATATTGACAGCGCGGCAAGCGAATAAGGAAAGGCATATTTATTTACTTAAAGGGCCTAACAGCCCGAGATTACAAAAAGGCCTAATGGCCCGAGTAACAAAAGGTGGCCTTAGAAAAGCACAGAAAGACACGCCGAGGGGATCCCCGTCGTAGGTTAAGCATTCGACCCAGCGTCATCATCGTCCCATTCCAGGAAAGAAATTTCCCTAAGGGCGTCCGCCAGGGCCGTCAGTTCAGAAGAGTAGGCCCTCATGCTCTTCAGGCAGCATCCCAGTAAGTCCTTCCTGTGTTGCAGCGTTGACATCAGTAGCTGGATTTGAGAAACAGCCACCGACAGCTTCACCGCTTTCTCCACGGGACTGAAATCCTCCATGGTGACAGCGGCCTGTCTAGCTTGCAGGGGAGTCAGCATCCCCTGGAGCTCCAGCATATCCTCTAAGGTCTTGATGTCTGCGCAGGAGCCAGAGTAGAGCATCGATCTTACTCCTCCCATTTAGCCTCGTTCGTCGTCCCAAAGAGATCAACACCATGTCCCATCGTTGCACTGCTCTGGCCCACGCTCCAAGCTCCTCTACCACGCGCAGCTCGTCGCCAAAATTCCCTATATATAGCAAGCTCGCGAGCTCATTTTTCCTGGCTCATTGAACAAAATACTTTCTCCCTCTCTAGCGCCTGTTCACTAACACGAACGGCTGCTAACTTCAATCTGAGGTTGAAGTTACTCCCAGTTAAACTTTTTCTTTCTCGCTTGTTCTTAGCCGTTTTTTTTTAAATCTGTTTGTTTGTATTTTAATGAGACAAATGTTCGTTTTGATTTTAAATAAGTTATATGTGATATATAGAATAATTACAGTGTTTTAGTTTACTTAATCCTTGGCCAATTCGTACCAATTTTGAACTTTTATTTAGTTGATTTTAATCTCTTTTGAGTTAATTTACAATGTTTTAAGCTTAATCTTCCTGCTGTAATGGTATATACAAGTTGTTGCATGTACAAGGATTTTTCTGGCTAATTTTGGGCCATAATGGTGGACGTTTTCTTCCTTGGTCGCCGGCAATGGCGCCAGCGACGCAAGGAAAGAGATGGTGAACAGTGGAGCCGTTGGCTCCCTGTTCTAATTAATCTTGGGCCAAGGCTGGCCCAAGAAGAAGGACGCGGGCGTGATGCCCGCGTGTGTGGAAAAGAAAGTTGGGCCACTTGGGCCCAGCGTGGGAGAAGAAAGCTTGGGCGTCTAGCGCCTAAGCGTGGGAAAAGCTGGGCCGTTTGGCCCAACGAGGGAGTGAGGCTGGCTGAGGCCCATGCAGACAGTCAGCCCAGCGGGCTGTGCTATCTTGGGCCAGCTGGCCGAGCCCAATTTCGGCCCGTCACGAATTTTTTTTATTCTTCCTCTTTTTTTTCGCTGATTTATCGTATGCTTATGCCATGTAATTAATTATGTTCGCATGTTCTAGATGCTTAAATAATTACTTTCGCTTGCTTTGAAATCGTTAAAATTGTCTAGTATGCAATGATTCGTTAAATATTTATCTGTTTTTTTTCAATTATTTATTACTCGTACTAACAATCCCATTTTGTAGGTAAATCAACACGCATCTCTCCAACAAAGTACATGTTCTCTCCCTTTTATTTATTTTAACGTTTTTATAATCGTATGCACCATTATTTAGAAATAATTATATTTACTACATCTGTTGGGCCTGATCACTTAATTAGGACTTTTTATTTTTCAAGCATGATATAAGACACCTCTTTTCTCCGGTAACCTTTTTAGGATGTGACTCAGGTGCCTAACACCTTCCCGAGTCCATAATACGACCCCGAACCACTGTTCTCGGGTTTTGACCCATTTTGCCTTAGCTTTTTATTTTTTTATGCCATGATTTTTAGGTTCCCTAAACCTAGAAACTAAAATAGGGTGGCGACTTCATTACATTATGTGAGATGAGTCCAATTTCATGTCACACCCCAAACCCGCATCAGGAAAATTCCAAAAAGGGGGTGCGACACTTATTTGGGGTGCCAACAATTTTGCTTTAGCTCCCAAATGTTTCAACGGAGTATAACGCTAATTTGGGGCGCTAACAATTTTGCGTTATCCCCCAAATGTTTCGAGGGAGGGGGGGTTGAAACACGTTATTGTTGGAGATGGCCTTAGATAATGCTAGAGTAGATTAAGCAAAAAATATTCCGACAGACAGACTGTCGAAATGCCTACGAAATATTTCAACAGACAGATTCCGTTGGAAAGGCGCCTCGGTGATAAACAGTTTTTTTGTAGTGTCCAGAGTTCATTTGGTAAACAAATATGATAAAAGGATCCTAGCAAAGACAGTGACAAGATTATGATTCAAGTATAATTGATCATTGATTCATAGATGTTCATTCATGATTTATGGATTAGCTATAGTATAGTAACTAGGTACACTTAGGTTCCCTCATTTCCACCTGCAATAAGTCATTTAAAGGTACAATTATTAAAAGACCCTAATTATCTAGAAACCTTTAGGTACACTTATAAGATTTAACCAGACAGTTGATAAATTCAGGGAAAGACTAACTGTAAGACTAAGGTTCACTTATATCCATTAAACCTAATTACTCATTCACTCTGGTCTCAAAAGAACCTCTAATTGAGATCTATTTAGTTGTATGCTTATCCTTCAGTTTTGTTATCTACAACCTTTGGGATCTACTTTAATTATTCAAATTAGAGATAAAGATGACCAGGCTTAAACCTAACACAAACAATATTGGCATTAAATCAATGAATGAATAAACACAAATGAAACAATTAGATCTTACAATTAAATTGAATCGAAAACCTTTATTCCCTTCACTAAGAATGATTTTGCTAGACATAAAAATAATAACTAAAAAGCATAAAAATGTAATTGCATAATAATCCCTTGTCTCAAGGAAGAAGACGAAGGGAGTTTAGTTCAAAAAACTAAAACTAAAATCAGAGAGTAAAAGATAAAATTGTTGATAATGAGGGAAAAATTAAATAATGTTTTCTCCCTTAATTATCTCCTAAATTCGAATATAAAATTGTATTTGATCAGCTAAGTAAAATGAAAGTCCAAATCGCGTCTCTCTTCTATCCCCGAAACTCTATGTTTTTCCATCTTCAAGATTCTCTACTGCACTGCGTCCTTCTAGGCCTAGACTTAGGAAGTCCGCTCTAGATTTTTTTTCTAGGGCTAGAATTAACTTTTGCACAACAATTCCGGGCTTTTCAGCATTTTTCTTCTCTCCTTTAAATTCTCAAATCAGCAAAAAAATGAAGAAAATTACATATAATCAGTAGTATCTCTATCTAAAAGCGCATAATTAGATAGAGATAATCATAATAATTAGCAAGTCATCATTAGTGTTTTTATTTTTATTTTTTTCTAGAGAATATGGCTATGGAAAAAATAATTGTTCCTGAGTTCGTCCTGAAGCGCAAATGGGAGGTTGTAAAAAAATTATATCTGCAGGTATATATTATCCTTGTTTTCAGGTCGAGCAGAAAATTTCACACCGACCTGAAAATTACTAAACATAGAAGAAAGAAATGCATAGGCCAAATGCATAAAGGTGTTGCTTTCACTTCAAATTGATACAAGAAACCATATCTTTATTACATCATTAATATTTTGGCTATTAATTCTGTCCATACCAAACAAGACCATCAACATTGATGAAGTGACAGATTGGTTCTTGTCCTGGTTTAGAATTCAGGGCCTTGAACCCAAAGAAATCTGGGTTCCATCTTGAAGTGTCCATGTGGCAAAGGCTGATCGCATCGACTCTGGTGCCATCGGCGCCCGCTAATGGAACCACATGAACCTCTGAAGCAGAGAATTCATGGCACAAATACACTGCATAACTATACTTCTCTCTGTGACATGTCACTGCTCTGTCTCCAATCTTTTTTATTTGGTCTGAAACAATTGTGTACTCTTGCTTCTTGGCATTTGGAGTTGAAATGACCTTAACACGCTTCTTGCCAAGCCTTAACACGGTGTAATCAATGAGTGATTCTAAAGATGTTGCACATAACTTATCTTCTCCGTGCACATTTGGGCGCTCACAGCTAGATAATGTGTTCTTCATCATGTCGGCTTGCGATGAGTTGGGTTTGATGGAGAGAATTTGTAGGATTTGTTGGAGTTTCTTGGTTTCAAATGGTATGGACTCTGCTTCTTGGCGAGTCAAGAAACAAACTTTGTTGCCAGCATTGGACCAGAAGAGGGACATCTTTGTGCCAGGTATAAAAGAATTGTATTTGAAGAACATATTGGTGTTTGCAAGAGGAAGTAACTTTCATCAAAGATGACTTCCTTTTCTGCATCTGAAGCATCATTTGTAAAACTGAGTTTGCTGCCTTCCCTACCTACAGGTTTTATGCAAAAAAGATGTAGTCAGAAACAGAACTTGTTAAATTAATTAGTTACATTAATTAAATACCAGGTAAAAGCTGTCGCAGGACTGCTGGCATTGGAGTTTTTGGCAGCTTTGAGTGCCAATACTCCTAGGTGCTAGATCAGGCAAGGAAACAACACTTTCTGCAAAAACAATCTACAACACAACACAAAGATTGAACATAACAAAATTAGTACTTAATTAGTTTCAAATCATTAGATATATATTGGTGACAAAAAAAACTAGTTGGACTTAGGTTCGAGTCTTGTTAAAAAAAAGGAACCAAACAACAAGACAATGGTTCTTGAAAAAATAAAATCAAGAAATTTAGGGATTTAATTAGCACTCACACATGCCAGGAGAAAGAGGGAGAGGAGATGACACTCCATTGTTTCTAGTTAGGATCAGTTGAGAGGTTTTGGGAAATTGAGTTGAGTTGGTGTGATGCAAATAAGGTGTTGAGGCATTTATTTAAATAAAGGTTTTGGATTTGTAACGACTATCTCCCACTTATATCAAAATTCACCAAATGGTCAAATCATGCAATTCAAACTATTGTAATAGAGCCACCTTGTTAGCATGCACATGATCATGCTCATGCGACCACACATTGATAACGGATGCATGCATGCACATCAACTAGTGTAACTCATCAACAATAATAAGAGATGACAGTTTGCATTTGATTTTTTGTTTCACTAAGTTTATTGGATTATGATTAGTCGTACTACTAACATTAGATGAGTCGAGATATTAAATAATAAAATACTCTTAATAGATAGTTTCTCTTATCCAATTCTCACTTCCTTTCTTTTTGTCCAAATTACTTCTCTCGATACTAGAAATGCTTTCATTAGATATCTATAATCATGCATAATCTCCAGTATTAGCAGGATACAAGGACTAATTGAAGGGCAATGCCAAGATCCTTGGAAGGCCTCGAGCCGCTTGGAAGTTTGAACCGCTCTAAAGTAATCTCAAACTTGGCAGTAACCAAATTTCCAATCACGGATTCTGTGGAAGTCACAAGTCTGCGATTTAGGACAATTCCTAAAAGTTACTACAAGATACAATTCAAATTTTCAAGATTAATTTATTCTTTTTACACTTAAAGTGCAAAAAAATAATCTTAAAAGGGGAAGTTTGTAGGCATCAATTTTTTTATGATTAAAATTATTAATTAAATGTCAAAGCCCATAAACATAAGTGGGAGACTCTCATTAAGTCAGCTCTGGATAACATTCCAGTGTATATAACATGTCCATATTCCGCGTGCCTAAAAATATTGTCCGCCAATGCAAGAGAATTATGAGAAGGTTTCTCTAGAGTGGAGATGATCAGAAGAGAGGTTTAGCGAAGGTTAAGTGGGAGACTGTGGTTCATCCGACTGAGCAAGGTGGATTGAGTATCGGCAGTTTGCAAACTCATAATGAGGCACTTTTGATGAAATGGATTTGGGGGTTGTTGATAGGGGAGAATAAAATTTGGGCTGAGATGGTTAGGAAGCAATATAATTTCCATACAGTGGGGGACTTCTAGCTAAAGGAAAGTGCAAACTTCTCACAGGTTTGGGGTGACTTTATTCGGGTAAGTGGCCGAAATAATTCTCTTTTCGAGTTTTGGACCTCTCATATCCGAATAAAGCTAGGCAACGGCATAAACACAAAGTTTTGATGGGATTTATAGGCCTAGCGAGTTCCTCTGGCTCTTCAGTTTCTCCGTCTGTATTCTTTATCCTGCAATCAGCTAGGCATTGTTAACCAATTCATTTGAGGAACTCCAAACCTGCTTAAGATGTTAGATTTGATGAAAGAAAGGACAGTTCTAGCATCGTCAGTTCGCGTTGCCTTTGCCTCTACCTATTTGGAAACATAATCAGCAGCTAAGAAATGGTCCCATGAAATCAATGCCCCATAAATAAAATATTTCAAAAGACTGAATTGGCTTCATAGGCATTTGATTTCTAGCACTTATATTCCCGGTCTTTTCACATTCGATACATGATTGGCAGAATTTTGGCTATCCTCAAACAAAGTGGGCCAATAGAAACCTACTTCTAAAACCTTATAAGCAGTTTTTTTCCCACTAAAATGTCCACCGCTAGAAGAAATGTGACAGAAGTGTAAAATAGAAGGAATTTCATCTAGTTGTACACATCTCCTTAATAGTTGGTCAACACCTATCCTCCACATATATGGCTCATCCCACAAATAGTGTCTAGAATCTTTTCTTATTTTAGCTTTCTCAACAAAAGTAAGCTCACCATAAAACTTACCTTTAGCCAATTAATTTACAATGTGGTGATACCATGGTTGTACTCCTCTTATAAGGAATAAATGTTCGTCTAGAAATTTGTCTACCACTAGCTTTGTCTCTTTGCTAATAAGTCTGCTCAGGTTGTCAGCAACTAGGTTCTCTCATCCCTTCTTGTCCCTGATTTCGATGTTGAATTCTTGGAGCAACAACACCCATCTGATCAGTCGAGGCCTGTCCTTTTTCTTAGTCAAGAGATGCCTCAATGTTGTATGGTCACAGAAAATAATAACTTTAGTTCCCAATATATAAGATCTAAATTTATCAAGAGCAAATATAACAACAAATAGCTCATTCTCTGTTGTGGTATAGTTCTTCTGAGCATTATCCAACATTTTGGATGCATAGTATATCACATGTGACTTTTTTCCTTTCCTTTAGCAAAGTACTGCTCTTACTGCCAAATTGCTAGCATCACACATGATTTCAAAGGGCGAGCTCCAGCCTGGTGGTTGAATCACAAGTGCAGTGGTGAGTTTTTCTTTCAGCTTGTCGAATGATTTCTTGTAATCATCATCAAAATTGAACACAACATCCTTTTGGAGAAGTCTGCACATGGGTTTTGCCACCTTATAAAAGTCTTTGATGTAGCGCCTGTAAAACCCTATATGGCCAAGAAAAGAATGAACCTCTCTAATAGAAGATGGGTAAGGCAGACTCTTAATGATATCAATCTTTTCTTGGTCTACCTTAATTCCTTCTTAAGAGATTACATGGCCAAGAACGATGCCATAATTGACCATGAAATGACTTTTTTTTTTTAAATTTAAAACCAGGTTAGTTTCAATGTATCTTTTCAAAATAACTTCAAGGTTTTTGAGGCAGTGATCAAAAGAATCTCCATGTGCTGTGAAATCATCCATGAAAACTTCAATACTTTTTTCTATGAAATCAGAAAATATGATAACCATGCATCTTTGAAATGTAGCAGGAGCATTACACAAGCCAAATGGCATCCTTTTATAAGCAAATGTTCCAAAAGGACAGGTAAAGGTTGTTTTCTCTTTATCCTCAAGAGCCATAGAAATTTGGTGAAATCCTAAGTAACCCTCAAGAAAACAGTAATGAGATTTACCTGCTATCCTTTCAAGCATTTGATTAGTGAAGGGCAAAGGAAAATGATCCTTTCTAGTCACATTGTTGAGTTATCTGTAGTCAGTACAGACCCTCAATCTATTTGTACCCTTATTGGTACTTATCTGCCATCCTCACTTTCTACCACATTAATTCCAGTCTTCTTGGGAACTACATGCACAGGGGAAACCCAGTCACTGTCAGAGATTGGATAAATTACTCCTGCATCCAGCAACTTGAGGACTTACTTCTTCACAACTTCCATCATAGGAGGATTTAGCCTCCTTTATGGATGTCGGATTGTCGTTTATCCTCTTTTGTATGTATTTTATGGGTGCAAAAGGTTGCTGATATCCCTTTGATATTTGCAATCGTCCATCCAATTCCACCAACCTTTCTTCTTCTTCCTTAGATAACTTGCTGGAAATTATCACGGGGAGGGTGGACTCTTGGCCATGAAACAAATACTTAAGGTGGTCCAGTAATGCCTCGAGCTCAACTTCTAGTGTCTGCATAATAGAAGGTAAGAGTTTGTTATAAACTTGTGCGAGCTCAGAACTGATATTACTTTCAAATAAAGGTCCTAAAACATTAAGCTCATCAGCAGTTTCTAAGAGATCATTGTTAATGACTAGATCTTCCTTCATCTTTTCCAACTTTTCTCCTTCCATTCCCCTAGTAAGAACATAATTAAGTGGGTCAGTCTTATAAAGTTCATAAACTTCATTAGCAGGGGGTTCATATACATCCATGAAATTCAGGCTATGTGTCTCGCTTGGGTGCTTGACTGTACCATACATGTTAAACTTAATGATTTTTCCACAATATTCAAGAGAGAGACAACCATTATAAACATCAATCAAGGCCCTGGCAGTCCTTAGGAAAGGTCTGCCCAAGAGGACATCAGTGGTGTTGGAAGAGAGATCCATGATCATGTCGACAGGGTAGATGGAGTTGTTGACTTGGACAAGAACGTCCTCGACAACTCCCTTGGGATAGATTATGGATCTATCAGCAAGCTGGATGACTACTCTAGTCTCCTGTATGGTTTCGATGTTCAACCTCTCATACTCTGCCAGTGATAGGACATTTATGCCAGCTCCTAAGTTGCACAAGACCTTCTCGATTTTCTTATTACCTATCTTGCATGGAATATCGAAAGTTCCTTGATCCATTCACTTCTCTAGAAGTCTTGACTGAAAAACTGATGAAACATTCTTGGTCAAGCTAACCTATTCAACACCTGCATGTTTCTTCTTGTTAAAACATAAACCTTTTAGGAATTTAGCGTAGGTAGGAATTTTAGCAATTAAATCAAGCATAGGTATATTAATTGCCACTTTTTTAAATATATCCATAAATTCATTTTCCTCTTTCTCCCTTTTGGTCTTTGCCGGCGTAGGTGGAAAGGGTGGAGGGGGGTTGTCATATTCTTCTTTCTGTTTTGCATCTTCTGCTGCTTTCTTGGCCTTCTCTGCTTTCCTAGCCACTTCCTTGGCCAAGAAGGTTTCTTCTGATGCTAGGATAATCTCCACTTCAGCTAGCTCCTCTTCTTCTGCCTCAGCTATCTCCTCTGGAGTCCTATACTTATATTTCCTTTCAAATTCCATCACCTCCTCTTGATTCTTATGCCTCGGCCGTTCTTGCTCATATGCTATTGTCTCCTCCCTTTCGGGTAGATCTACACCACTCTTCAAACTGACCACTGATCGTCACTCAAATATACTAATTTCCTGATGCCTAATTGCATAGTTAAAATGTGTAAAGGGCAAGACAGGGTCGAACCATAGAGATTGAAGGACTAAATAATTCAGTTTAAATGTATGACAAAGAGGTGATGCAGAAAAACATAAAAGTAACACTAGGGGGAGTTTAGGTTGATTAACAAATTAATCAACTCAGAATTGAGAGCTAACAAGACAAGTAATTAAAGCAGTTATCTAGGGCATGAAAGTAAAACACAAATGAGGGCAAGAAAATAATAACGATTCGAGGGCTAGAAAATAATAACAATTCGAGGGCAAGAAAATAATAAAAGCAGTAAAAGAGATATTAGTCTGATGAGAAGGGATCTTAGCAAAAGGTGTTCTCGGGTTGCTTTCGAGTTAGTTAATCATCGGCGCAAAGATATTTCATTCTCATGCCCTAGACATGCTATAGGGGTTTATCACCTCCCCACACTGTCACTGCTAAAGAGATGACCTAGACACCTCGTCATCCTTCCAGGCTCCTCCCCACACTATCACTGCTAAAGAGGTAACCTAGACACTTCGTCATCCTCCCAGACACCTCCCCACACTGTCACTGTTAAAGAGGTGTCGAGGGCACGATAACGACAGACGAGCAAATATAACAATAAGAATATATTAAACATAATTAGGCCTCTTAACTAATCCTTACAACCCTTGAAACACCCTTTACTAAGAAGATGAGTGATAAGATTCAATGTCGATTTGATAAGACTTAGTGTCGTGTCTGATCGGAATGGTGGCGATCGGTGTCGGGTGTACCTGCAAAGCGCCGGAGGGGGAGCTCCGGCGTAGACACTCCGATGCTTAAGTCAGTTCGGGGGTATGAATTAACCAGAGGTTCTGCTAGATAATCTCGATCTTACCTTCTGTTTGAAAAGTATGGGTATTTATAGGCTTTGATGGCGATACCTGGCGATAACAGTCCAGGCGATGTCTGACGATGACGTCACGAGCGATATCAGTAGGTGACGTCATGAGCGATATCTGACAGGGGTGCCGGGAGCGATAACCTCGGGGATCCCTAGGCTGGGATGGTGCCGTGCGTATAGAGACGCGTGAGTCCCCCCCCCTCCGCTGATGTCGACCATCCTAGGAATCCTTTGCTGATCTCCGGGCGATATGAAGAGATATTACGGGACTTATGGGAATCCGTCCGGCAGGAGCCGTAAGTGTAGTAACACCGTTAGGGTTGTCTTGATTGTTATCATAAGCCCAACTGAAAACGAGCCCGAGTGTTTACCAAGGGCTGTCATTCCCGGTCCACGTCTGGAATCTTAGGTGAGGGTTCGTTCTTTCATGAGGCGATATGTTCGCAGGACCTTCGAACTTCTTCGATTGCCCAACGCTGATCGATTTAAGTGATGAGCTGGAGTTTAAATCTGAAGCTTTCCGCCGAACAAGCTGCTTCCGTCTTTCATTCTCATCTAGAGGCATGTTCTCCTAAGGCGTCAAGAGATTTACGAGAGACGCCGCTATTACACTTCGTAATTACGAGGGCATTGCTTTCGCCCAGCGATGTTATTCTGTTTGGCCTCTTAGCAGGGCTTATGAAGTCGCAACTTTACTCGTGTCGTAGGAGAGCTGCTGACGGGCCACTTGCGACGCCGTCAAGGACTACAATCAGGTCATGCCATGGGTTCACACGTTCCGGGTTCATCCTCTTTCCAAGTGTACTGCAAACACATAGAGGAGATAGGTACTTATGGAGAAGTTAGCAAACTTTGTACTTACAGGATTTGAGGTCACGCGGGCCCTGTCTTTCTTTTCCGCTTAAGGAAACAACGATATCAACGCGGTTTTACGCCATCAGCTGCCTACGATTAGCGCGGCTTTATACCACCAGATGCCTGCGATGTCGACGAGGTTTTATACATCTAGGGCTACCTGCAACACCAACGCGGCCTTACACTGTGGATACCGGTAACCATATGGCTTGTTCGTCATGGCTACCCGTAATATCGTGCCTTTTGGCGTTTTTCCAGACGCTATCTCGCACCCCTTCGAACATCTGTATCGCGGATAGTATACGAACACCGACCTTTACTTCTGCTTCTGGCTTATCAATCCTTAAGGGTGACGGGACGGCTCGCCTTTTGAGGACCTCCTTTTTCTTTTCCATGCCCCCCCCCCTCTTGGAGCCTATAAATCGGGGAGCTTCATCCGCCCACATTTTCCTCATCTCTGGCAACTTGCATCATGGATCATTTGACTAAAAACTTTCTCCTTTCCAAGGGCCATTCTCTCAAGAACCTCAATGATGGTGACGTCGGGTTCCTGGAGAACATGTTGGTCAAGACTTCTGAGGACATCCTGGAGCTGCAAGGGATGTTGACCCCACTCCATTCCAGGCTGGGAGCCACGTCTCTGGAGGATTTCAGTCCTTTGGAGAGCGTGTCGAAGTTGGCCACCTCCATCGCTCGGATTCAGGTGGTGATCGCTATGCTGCAGTAGTGCAAGGATATGCTGGGGTGTTGCTTGAAGGGGATGAGAGCCACCTCCCATGATCTAATTCTGGTCATGGACTCTCTGAGAGACATTCCCGAAATACCTGATGACGCCGGCTCTGATGCCTGATAGTGGTGGCTCTCCTTTTTTCCTTCTCCCCGTGTTATGTAACTGTACTTTCCCGGCCATTAGGCCATAATAAATAAACTGTTTCTATTATGCCACTTCGCAACTGTTCTTCTTCTTTAATACGCCCTTTATTTTTTTTTATTTTTTTATTTTATTGGAGATATTCTTGGCCCAATCTGAAAACGACTTAGCCACTGGGTAGTTTTCTGGCTGGTTGTTCTACATTAAATCTACGTCGCCATTGTCCTGGCAACTGATTGGGCGATTTTGCGGTTTTCCTTGATTCATGTGAAAGTTCAACAGACGTGACTGCAAATCCATATTTACACCCAGGCTGTACATGTGTCTACCCTCAAGGGTTGGGTTGGAAAACCGAAGATCCCTTTTTTCTGATTTTCTGGCTATTTAAGGGGATCCTCTTTCCCTTGTTTTTGTTCACCTCCTCGTTCATTTTTTCCTTTGATAAGTAATCTGTGATCTCATGGCTGATTCTCATTTTTTAGATACATTCGCACGAGATTCTCCACCAACTCCTCCGACTTCTCCCGATTCGGACAATCCTCCTCCGTCGCCTCCTTGGAGGCCGCCTGTTCGCCGTCGATGTCGCAAGAGGCGGAGGAAAAATGTTGCGGAGGCATCTAGATCGTTCTTCGATTCTCTTGCCTCTTTCTCCACGAAGGGGAAAGATACGTCCTTCCTTCCTAGTGAGTCGCCACAATGGGCTCCCTCTGCCTGTTCAGTCGTTGAAGCGGTATCGCCAGCTGTCAAGGAGGGGTCAGATCAATCATCTGCTCGCGCGGGGGAGAAGGTTGAGAAGCCTTTCCCTTTCGCTGGCGAAGATCCATCACTTTTAGCTGAGGATGATGATGACGTGGTCTACTGCTATGGCGTCTTCTGGTCTGACGGCGAATAGTTGGGCATATCATGCCTCCTTTATAGATGCCGTATGGCTTTTCCCAAATAATAAAATGACGCTTTATTTTCTTTTTGCTCTCCTGCCGCTTTTCTCCCTTCGTGTTTCCAGGATTATTGCGGAAATGTGCCTTTCGCTGGATGCAACAGCCTTTCAGTTTTTAATCCGTAACTGTCTTTTCCAAAGAGACATTGATGACTGCCCACGCGTCCTTTTCCACTCTGCACGTGTTTTATTTTCACAGGCCGCTTCTTCTTTGGGTTTTACCTTTATAAGGAGTCTGCTCTTCTCTTTTGGTACTTTTGCCAATATTTCAAAATTCTTCACATTCTCTCTCTTCTGTGTTTTTTTCTTCTCGAGGGGTTTACTGCGATTGCTCACCGGTGCCGACGACCGGTTCACTGGTTCTCTGTTCCAGGTATTTTGTTTCTCTATCGCCATAGCTTTACTTTGCCAGTTCATTATGTCTCGTGATAGACCTTCTGCAATTATCGAAAATCCCCTAGATCCCGAAGTTAGGAGAGCTCGTAGTGTTTTTGATTGTAATGAGGTTTTGAGGACTGAATTAGAGGAGAATGGTATCACTTTTCCCACGGGATATCGCCCTTTTGTCCCTTTGAAGGATACTCGGCTCACTGATGCCATGTGGGGGACGTTTCGGTTGGTTTATTTCAAGATGTTTACCTAGGGATTTCGTTTCCCACTTCATACTTCTCTGATGAAACTGCTAAACCATTACGATCTCAATCCCGTTCAAATAACTCCACCTTCCTGGTGTAGGCTTTACGCCTTTCTTCGTTCGTGTGAGATGAAGCGCATTTTCGCTCCATCGCTCGATCTGTTCCGTACATTTTTCACCTTGAGGTGTCGCGGCTGCTTAGTGGATATTACCCCAAGATGGAATGGTGCTCTTGTTCGGTTCTTCTGGCGGAATTTTCAAGGTTTCGAAGAGAACGTGGACAACTGGAAAAATGGCTTCTTCACCCTTCGCTTGCCCTCTCGATATTGGCGCGGTGGTTTCAACCGAGAGATTACCAGTGCCGCTTGGCGAGAACCAGATGTGTTGTCTAGTATGGATGTGTCCAATGTTAACGCCTTGTTAGAAATAGAAGGGCCTTTTCCGCATTCGGGAATTCGCTCGGTTCAGGCCTTTGTTAGAGTGTGTCGTTGGTGAGTTTTTTCTTTTATCGCCTTATCGCTTCGATTTTCTTGTCATGTTGAAATATTTTATCGGCAGGTAACGCTAAGGGTCGATTCTCCGGGGAAAGTGACGCTCCTCTGAACGTGGTGCCGCTTCAGACATTACCTCCTTCTCCTCCACCTGAAGGCTCTAGTCGTCCGCCTATTCCGCCGCGAGAAAGGAGAAACAAAACTGTCGCGACACGCAATACATCTGCTCGACCTTCCCGTTACCTTGAAAATTGGCTACCGTCTCGTGGTAAGGGAGTGGCCCCAAGTAATCCCGTGATTGAAGAGTGATACGATCCTGGTTCCTTAGGATGCGTAGCACCAATTTTGATCTTTGTTCAAAGACGGATTTCCTGCGGAAATAAATAACTCGACAAGTACGAGCTTAGACCACTTAGCTAACCTGTGCTAAGAGCCCTAATCGATTTCAAATCAAGGGTCTTGAATCGGATTCTTAGGACTAGACTCAACAATGTGAGAATCACACTAAGATAAACGACACAATAATACAATTCCAAGATTTACTTGTATACGACTCAAGTATTGCGGACTCAAGAAGAACAAGGTTCAACCAATTTGAACAAGGGGCGGAGATTGAAGAGAATATCTCAATTTATCAAATAACAGCCAACCTAATAAGGAGGCAAAGTAGTTCCTTATATAGGTTACAATCAAACCCTAAAAGCAAACCTAATAGGAATAGAAGTAGGACTTCTAAAATAGGAAGATAGCTTAACTAATTAAACTGTTTAATTACCTAATTAAGCTTAAAGTAATTTAAAGTCAACAACTTAAATCTTCAGTCAACGCGCCAGCTTCTGGACACGCAAAACGGGCAGGAGCCGTTTTGAACAATCGGCACGCGCGACAGATGAGTGAATCGGCAACGGCTGAGTGAAACGGGCAGATGCCGATTTCGTGAGAACGGTCAGAGCCGTTTTGAACGAATCGGACAAGAGCCGTTTTGTGACAAACGGTCAAGTGCCGTTTCTAGCAGAATCATCATCGGCTATTGTGAATGTAAGGAGATTCACAACTCTAGGGGTCTTCTCTCGAAGTGCAGCTTCCTCACTTGACATCTCACATTCCAGCTCCTTGTGAATGAGAGATGACAATCGGTCTTGAAGCTTTCTTGCTCTGGCTCGAGTCATTGGACCAGCTGGTGGTAACGGTAGTTGGATGCGTGGATTCGCATCATTCCCTCCCCCTTCGGAAGGATTCGCCCTCGAATCCGAATCGGTATCAGCTGAAAGTCCATACTCGTCATCTGCATCAAACAGCGCTAA
Source organism: Viola odorata (assembly GCA_963691705.1). Classification (NCBI taxonomy): domain Eukaryota; kingdom Viridiplantae; phylum Streptophyta; class Magnoliopsida; order Malpighiales; family Violaceae; genus Viola; species Viola odorata. The sequence continues at coordinate 35,723,295 of OY829540.1, read as the reverse complement.
GTCAGAAACATTGAAAGTAGAGCTAACGGCACCATACTCACTCGGCAATGCCAGTTGGTAGGCATTGTTGTTGATCTTCTCAACAATCTGGAACGGTCCGTCTCCTCTAGGAGATAGCTTGCCACGACGTTGGTCAGGAAAACGCTCCTTGCGCATATGCAACCAGACCCAATCGCCCACCTGGAACGTCACTAGCCGTCGGCCCTCGTTCCGTTTCTGCACAAGCTTGTCATTCATGCGCTCAATGTTCTGTTTGGCCTTAGAATGCAATTGCTTGACAAAATCAGCCTTTTGTGCACCATCTAAACTTACAACATCACTCAAAGGTAAGGGAGTTAAATCCAAAACAGTTCTAGGATTAAATCCATACACAAGTTCAAACGGCGAGTAATGAGTAGTAGAATGAACAGCACGGTTGTAAGCAAATTCAATAAATGGTAAATGATCAACCCAAGTAGAAACATGCTTACTAACTAAGGTGCGTAAAAGGGAGCCAAGAGTCCGATTTACCACCTCAGTTTGACCATCGGTTTGTGGGTGATAAGATGTAGAATACAATAATTTAGTACCAAGTTTCTTCCACAAAACACGCCAAAAATGACTAAGAAACTTAGTATCTCTATCACTCACAATAGTTAAGGGTATACCATGCAAACGGACTACTTCACGAAAGAACAAATCAGCGACCTGAGTAGCATCACAAGTAGTAGAACATGGAATAAAGTGGGACATCTTCGAAAATCTGTCCACCACAACAAAGACACTATCCTTTCCGTTCTTAGACCTAGGCAATCCAACGACAAAATCCATAGACAAATCGGTCCAAGGGTGAGAAGGGACAGGTAACGGCATGTATTCTCCATGACCAGCAGATTTCGACTTGGCTCGACGACATATTAAACATCTAGCAATAATGCGGACAACATCACGCTTCATGTGAGGCCAATAAAAGTGATCATGCAATACATCCAAGGTTTTAGTCACGCCAAAGTGACCCATTAAGCCACCACTATGGGCTTCATGCACAAGTAATTCACGAAGAGAGCAATGAGGAATACACAAATGTTTGCCTTTAAACAAATAACCCTCATGCTTGTAGAATTTAGAACCAGAAATAGAAACGCCATGCAAGTAAATAGCACCAAAATCAGAATCGGTTGCATAGAGCGCTATAATGTGCGAAAATCCAAGCAATTTGGCATTTAGAGAAGTAATCAGCACGTACCGTCGCGATAGCGCATCGGCAACAATATTCTCTTTACCTTGCTTGTACTGAATGTGGTAAGGGAACGCCTCTATAAACTCCATCCAAACGGCATGTCGCCGATTGAGCTTCCCTTGACCCTTTAGGTACTTCAAGCTCAAATGGTCTGTGTGGATGATAAACTCCCTTGGCATCAGATAGTGTTGCCATGTTTCTAACGCTCGGACAAGAGCATAGAATTCCTTGTCATAGGTCGGATATCGGAGCTGAGCATCCTTGAGCTTCTCACTGAAAAAGGCAATCGGTCGTTTCTCCTGCAGCAGAACGGCACCGATTCCTAATCCGCTGGCGTCGCACTCTATCTCAAACGCCTTGCTGAAGTCGGGCAATGCTAGCACGGGAGCGGCACAGAGCCGTTCCTTGAGGGTAGCAAACGCCTCCTCCTGTTGTTGCTCCCACCTGAAAACAACATTCTTTTTTGTTAAATCATTCAATGGAACGGCAATGGTGCTAAAATCCTTTACAAAACGCCGATAGAAGCTTGCTAATCCATGGAACGATCTCACATCGGTAACGGCCTTCGGCGTCGGCCATTCCTGTATTGCGCGGATCTTCTCTTCATCCACTTTAACGCCATCTGCACTTACAATGAAACCAAGAAAACCAACTTGTTCCAATGCAAAAGAACACTTACTAGGTTTAGCATATAATTTCTGCTCACGAAGTGTTAGAAAAACTTCCTTAAGATGTAAAACATGCTCATCCAATGATTTGCTATAGATTAAAATGTCATCAAAATAAACTACAACAAATTTACCAATTAAGTGCCGAAGTACATGGTTCATTAATCTCATAAAGGTGCTAGGAGCATTAGTCAAGCCAAACGGCATAACCATCCATTCATATAAACCATACTTAGTCTTAAAAGCGGTTTTCCATTCATCCCCTTCTTTCATACGAATCTGGTGGTAGCCACTCATTAAATCAATTTTAGAAAATAATTTACTACCACTTAATTCATCTAACATATCATCCAATCGAGGAATAGGATGGCGATACTTTACAGTGATTTTGTTGACTGCTCTACAATCAACACACATGCGCCAAGATCCATCCTTCTTTGGGACTAGAATGACTGGAACGGCACATGGAGACAGACTCTCCCGAACGTACCCACGCGCAAGCAAATCGTCCACTTGCCGTTGCAGTTCCTTTGTCTCCTCTGGATTGGATCGGTAAGCCGGCCGATGGGGAATTGCCGATCCAGGAACAAAGTCGATCTGATGTTCGATGCCTCGAATCGGAGGTAAGCCAGGTGGCATCTCTTCGGGTAGAACATCTCCAAATTCCTGCAAGAGAGAAGATATACCAATCGGAACGGTGTTGTGCCGTTCCGTTTCATTGGAGGTTAAACAAGAAGAGCGAAAATGGATTAGAAGTAGAGGACGGCTTGCGTCAAAACAGTTGTTATGAGAAAGCATGGCTCTCCTCACTTCGCTCCCCTTGGCATATACACTCAATGTCTTTTTATTTACCTCTCCTTTTCTCTCAATGCCACGCTCAGCACGCTTACTCTTTTCGTGCGAATGTTTACACTCTCCCTCTGCATGCTTGCTGTTTTCATGCGAATGTTTAAGGCTCACACACTCAGTGGTTCCCTCTATACTTTTCACACTCAAACCTTCTTTTTCTCTCGCAAGCTGTTTTGCAATTTCATATTCAGCATGTGACTTAGCAAGCCATTGCTGATCCTCAAACACTGCAGCTTGTGTTAACGGTGCCAAGGTGAATTTCTGACCATCCTTAACCAATTTGTAGAGGTTTCTCTTCCCATCATGATTCACTTCGCGATCAAACTGCCATGGGCGTCCAAGGAGGATATGGCTTGCTTGCATCGGCACAACATCACAGAGAACCTCATCTTGGTATTTGCCGATACGAAACTTAACAAGTACCTGTTTGGTCACCTTAATACCGTTGTCATTCGTCATCCAGTGTAGACGATACGGTTTCGGATGCTTTACCGTCGGCAAGTCCAGCTTATGAACCATCAGCGCACTGGCACAGTTGGTGCAGCTTCCGTTGTCTATAATAATGGAACAGCCCTTGTGATCAATCACACCTCGGGTGTGGAACAGATTGGTCCGTTGCTCATCATCACACACTTCTTATGTGGTCTGCACGCTCAGGTTCCGTCGGATGACAAGCAACTGAACATGCTCACCTCTCTGACAGTCAATATCCGAATCGGTCTGACCGTTTTCCTCAGGTTCTGTTTTCTCCTGTTCATTATCCGATTCTTCCTCTCCATTCGGCCGGATGATGAAGACTCTCTTATTCGGACACTCCGCTTTCTTGTGTCCTCGACCGTTGCATTTGAAACAAACAATTTCCTTAGTGGCTGGCCGATCCACAGGTGGAGTGTAAGGTTTAGTAGTAGCCGTTTTGGACGGGATAACGGCACTGGCGGGTGTCTTCGGAACGGTAGAAGCCGTTCTGTCTTCCTTATACCAAGACGGCTTCTTCCACGGTGTCGATCCAGTAGACTTAGAAGAGCTCTTAGCTTTCCGATGCTTCTCAATCTTTTGAGCCATGTGAAGCATCTCCTCAAGAGTATTGTATTGCGTCAGCTCCAGGGCGTCGGCAATCTCTGCATTCAAACCAGCAATAAACCGAGCCATCGTTACCTCAGGCTCCTCAGTAATTTTTGCTTGAGCTAAAGCAATCTCCATCTCATTAAAGTAGGCACCAACTCCCTTGCTGCCCTGCTTCAAGGTTTGAAGCCGTTGATGAAGCTCACGGTGAAAGTGGGCAGGGACAAACCGTTGTCTCATCGCCTGTTTCATCTCAACCCAGTCATTAATCGGACCAGCATAAACAGCGGCTCTCTTTAGGTTGAGCTGCTCCCACCAATGACTAGCATATCCACTGAATTCTACTGCTGCTAACTGAACCTTTTTACCCTCTGAATAATTGTGGCATAAAAAAAATAGCATCTACTTTCCGTTCCCATGTCAAGAAGGTATCAGGGTCGTCAGTACCCTCAAACGGAGGTATTTTCATTTTGATGCTGTTGAGATTAGCATCCAAACGGTCACCCTCCTGTTCTCTCCTACCATCACGACGGTCTCGTCTCTCTCTCCTCTGTCCATCCCTTGCATTTATCCAGCCTTCTCCCCCATCAGGTTCTTCTTCCAAATCAGAATGTGGTAATTGTGGACCACGTCTGGCAAGTCGCCTAGGAGGGACCAAAGCAAGATTACGCTGACGATTCACATCACGTGGTCGACGGGCGTTGTCATCTTCTTCGGACAGATCAGTCAAACGGCCATCACGTTGGTTATTCGCGGCTATAGGAACTGAATTTATGGTAGCTAACGCTTCCACCCTAGCCATTCTTGCATCGGCAGTTAGCTGCCGCTCATTGGCAGTTACTTGCCGTTCATTCAATGTTCGGAGCTGTTCCGTTATGTTGGCTAGCATAGCCGACAGATCGGGTTGTTGTACTCCTTCTTGGGACATCTATATTTTTCCTGAAATCACAACACAAAAGGAAACGTAAAATTGCACTATTCCTAGCACTCCCTCACGTGTTTACTCTCGTGTTTTATCACTCAAATAATCTCACAATTTCTCTCAAAATCTCCTGCAATGTTCAAACGTTAGTCAGACGCAAGAATCCAAAGAAAAGCTTCCAAGAAGACTCGCAAAGAAAACTAGCACGGAAAAGAATTGTGACACTTGATATTTGAGTAATTGCAAGAACAACCAATCAAACAAATAGCAAGTAGAGTAGAAGGCAATTTCAAGGAATCAAGAAAGCTCAAATTGACTCGAACGGACTCAAACAAATTCAATTTCAGTTATGATTGTAATATCCAATCGCAGTTCAATTTAATTTCTTGATAAATCTGGTTTTTATGGAGCAAATACTTCTATATATTTTTGTATTTGCAGAATCGAATCCCTTTCTTTTCTTTGGGAATTTTCCCTGTTTTTTTTTTTTTTTTTTTTTTTGACAGCAAAACACAATTTAGTGTTTTGATCAGAACTTTTTACTCTGAACTCCGAATCGACCGATTCTTTTTGATTCGGAAGTCCAACAGATTCAGCTTTCCAACGAAACCACAATCACCCAAATCGGAGTTCAGTTGCTATATATATAAATATAAATTCGACAACTGATACTGAATAGAATTTTTTTTTTTTCTTGTATTTCGTGACCTTCTTGTGGGTAGAAAACGCAAGTAATTTAGCGAATTTGAACACAACAAACTGGACCGAAACACAACCAATTGTATTCAAGTAACTAACCAAGCACAACAAAGAAATCGGTTTTGGAATGGAGTAGAAAGGGATACCGATTTCAACAAAGAAAACTTGAAACAATTGAAGATACTTACCAATCTTTGAACGCCTTAAGCTCCGCTACCAACTGATACGATCCTGGTTCCTTAGGATGCGTAGCACCAATTTTGATCTTTGTTCAAAGATGGATTTCCTGCGGAAATAAATAACTCGACAAGTACGAGCTTAGACCACTTAGCTAACCTGTGCTAAGAGCCCTAATCGATTTCAAGTCAAGGGTCTTGAATCGGATTCTTAGGACTAGACTCAACAATGTGAGAATCACACTAAGATAAACGACACAATAATACAATTCCAAGATTTACTTGTATACGACTCAAGTATTGCGGACTCAAGAAGAACAAGGTTCAACCAATTTGAACAAGGGGCGGAGATTGAAGAGAATATCTCAATTTATCAAATAACAGCCAACCTAATAAGGAGGCAAAGTAGTTCCTTATATAGGTTACAATCAAACCCTAAAAGCAAACCTAATAGGAATAGAAGTAGGACTTCTAAAATAGGAAGATAGCTTAACTAATTAAACTGTTTAATTACCTAATTAAGCTTAAAGTAATTTAAAGTCAACAACTTAAATCTTCAGTCAACGCGCCAGCTTCTGGACACGCGAAACGGGCAGGAGCCGTTTTGAACAATCGGCACGCGCGACAGATGAGTGAATCGGCAATGGCTGAGTGAAACGGGCAGATGCCGATTTCGTGAGAACGGTCAGAGCCGTTTTGAACGAATCGGACAAGAGCCGTTTTGTGACAAACGGTCAAGTGTCGTTTCTAGCAGAATCATCATCGGCTATTGTGAATGTAAGGAGATTCACAACTCTAGGGGTCTTCTCTCGAAGTGCAGCTTCCTCACTTGACATCTCACATTCCAGCTCCTTGTGAATGAGAGATGACAATCGGTCTTGAAGCTTTCTTGCTCTGGCTCGAGTCATTGGACCAGCTGGTGGTAACGGTAGTTGGATGCGTGGATTCGAATCATTCCCTCCCCCTTCGGAAGGATTCGCCCTCGAATCCGAATCAGTATCAGCTGAAAGTCCATACTCGTCATCTGCATCAAACAGCGCTAAGGCTTGCATCCTCTTGAAGCGTTCATAATATTGATCAAGATTCTCCATATCTGTTTGAAGAATATATACCAATTGCTTGCGAATGACCATTGCCATGGAAGCCGGATAATACTTGTCCGTGAAAGCTTTTGACATTTTAGCCTAAGAATGAATGGATCTAGGAGGGAGATCATAGAACCAGTCGAGGGCAAGATCCTTGAGGGACCACATAAAGGCACGGAGCTTTGCGTGTTCAATACTGACATTGATTGGCTTCATGGCCTCACAAATAGAGTGCAATTGTTGAAGGTGACGATAAGGGTTTTCCTTGTCATGCCCACGAAAAAGGGGTAGATGATGCATAACAGCGGACTTGAGTGTCCAGTCATGAGGAACAACGGGTCAGACAATACAACTGCTAGGTACCTCAGGAGCAGCACTGAGGTCTTCGATAGACTGATGATTGGGTGGAGCATCATGCCCTGGAGGGGGTGGGTCAGCCATAACGGGTATCTTGGGGTAGACGAACTCAGCGTCGTCGAGGGCAAGATGGAAGAAATCGATGTCTTGGTACAGATCTCCTGGTCATACAAATAAAAGAGAGAAATTAGTTCCGTTCAATCCCCGGCAACGGCGCCAAAATTTGATCATCACTCAAATATACTAATTTCCTGATGCCTAATTGCATAGTTAAAATGTGTAAAGGGCAAGACAGGGTCGAACCACAGAGATTGATGGATTAATAATTCAGTTTAAATGTATGACAAAGAGGTGATGCAGCAAAACATAAAAGTAACACTAGGGGGAGTTTAGGTTGATTAACGAATTAATCAACTCAGAATTGGGAGCTAACAAGACAAGTAATTAAAACAGTTATCCAGGGCATGAAAGTAAAACACAAACGAGGGCAAGAAAACAATAACGATTCGAGGGCAAGAAAATAATAACAATTCGAGGGCAAGAAAATAATAAAAGCAGTAAAAGAGATATTAGTCTGATGAGAAGGGATTTTAGCAAAAGGTGTTCTCGGGTTGCTTTCGGGTTACTTAATCATCGGCGCAAAGATATTTCATTCTCGTGCCCTAGACATGTTATAGGGGTTTATCACCTCCCCACACTGTCACTGCTAAAGAGATGACCTAGAGACCTCGCCATCCTTCCAGGCTCCTCTCCACACTGTCACTGCTAAAGAGGTAACCTAGACACTTCATCATCCTCCCAGACACCTCCCGACACTGTCACTGCTAAAGAGGTGTCGAGGGCACGATAACGACAGACGAGTAAATACAACAATAAGAATATATTAAACACAATTAGGCTTCTTAACTAATCCTTACAACCCTTGAAACACCCTTTACTAAGAAGATGAGCTTAGCCGCTCATGCTAATAAGTAATAAGAACAAATCTAATAAATAACATAGAAGTAAAGAGACAAGAAAGGAAATGAAAGCTTAATAAATACCGGCCGGAGCTTAAAAGCTCCGATTTGAAGAAGGATTAATGGTGGCGGTTGCTCCAACAAAAGGGAGGAACAAATTCCCAAAAAAGAAACCTAAGAGGCGGTTGCCAAAAACTAAAAATGAGATATGATGCCTAAAACCCTAAAACTAAAGGTATATATAGTGTCTAGCCCACAAGAGGACAAAATCCAGCTAAGGGATTACAAAAAGACACATGGAGCGTGCTGGAATATTCTGGGATCCTCTAGATGCGCATGGAATCTTCTAGAAATGCAAGGAATCCCGTGGGAATCTTCGGAGATTCCTTACTTTGGCTTTCGATTAAAAACTGATGCAGAAGCGTCGCGAACACGAGATGCTCACTAGTCTAGTTAGCGCCGAGGGCTCGATGACATTCTGATCTTCTAGGCCTTGAAGCTTGAAATCCCAAGAATTCTTCCAAAAATGCATCTTTTCGCTCTTTTTCTCCTTTTGGAGCTGATCTACAATAAAGATGGAAATAAAGGTAAATTAGCAGGATCATGCCCCCGAAAAGGCTAGATTAGAGGATAAAATCATGCCCATGAAACATGCTATCAACCACACTCACATTGTGTTTGGGATTGTCTACTATACTAGCAGTCAATCTCCCTTGCTTGTTCCTATCCACTATTAGTATTTTGACGTTCTTCTGTAATTTGGCCAATATAGAAGTTATATTTCTTGACTCATCCTTAGGAGTTGGGCCAGTTAGTTGTAGTTGTTGTGGAGATACTAGAAATTGCAAGGGTGTATTAGTCTAGTTTTGGGGTGGTCTAGGGACAAAGTTTTAGAGGTTGAATGGTGGTTGTTGTGACTGGTTAAGAAGTGTAGAATTGTTCTAGGGCTGATTCTGGGTCTAGCTGAAGTTAGGATGATTCCTCCATCTAACGTTATAGGTGTTTGAGTATGGATTGTTGTAGGGAGGATATTTATTCTGCTAGTTCTTGTTGTAACCATAGGCAACATTCAATTGGGTAGTGACCTCTTCTGGTGTTGCAGGTTGTAATATGGAACATTGATTGGTATGGTGGTCAGCTTGGCAGCATATCCCGCAAATGCTTACAGTTGCGCCTTGGTTGCTTTCTTGGCCAAGAATACCTGTAGAAGATTTTGCATAAAGTTAGCAATATTGGCAAGCTGATGTTCTAAAGAAATTATGTTCAAAGAAGAGATAGGGCTAGATCGCTCTGCAAAGCTGTTGTTATAGCAATTTTCAGCCATGGTTTGTAGCAATAGTTTAGCTCGGGTTGGAGTTTGATCTTGCAAATCTCCTCCAGCTGCAGCGTCAACTCTTTCTCTGTCCTTCTGACTCATCCCATCATAGAAGTACTGAATTAGAGCTTGATCATTCACTTCATGGGTTGGACAGATGTCCTGAAGATCTTTGAACCTCTGGTAGTATTCTCTAAAACTCTCGTTTCCTCTCTACTGAATGGAAATAAGATTCTTTTTTGCTCCTCCAACCTTGCTAGCATTCCAGTACTTGTTCGAGAACATTGCTGACATCTGAGCCCAAGTACTGATGGTGTTGTAAGGTAAACTGTAGAACTAGTTTTTCGCCGAATCCTCCAATGACCAAGGAAAAACTTTCAGCTTTGCTCTCTCTCTATAAGAACTTCTCAAGGCTTGAGTGCATCGCATTCCAAGTGAAAATTCCTTAGATGGATGTAAGGATTCTCATTGGAATGGTCATGAAATTTTTTCAAATTATGGATGATATTGGTTTTGATAGCCTAGTCATGATCCACTGGTGGTAGATCAATGCAGGAATAAATGGTCTGCTCTACTCCTCAGTTCAGCTCCCTAAGAGTCTGCTCTACTAGCTATTCCATGTTTATTCTTGGATTCGGTTCTTCTTGATCTACTCCTTAGTCAAGAGAGTGCTCTTGATTAAGATGATAGTCTGTGGATGAACTTGGTGTGGTGTTTATTGGTATCAATCTCTTTCTTTTCACTTTCCTTCTATTTTCTATCTCTGCTCTGGTCAGCTCCGAATTGAAAGGTATCAATTCCTTGCAAGACGACCTGTTCATGAACAAGAAAACATAAAGATCAGTAAACCATACTCCCCGGCAACGACGCCAACATTTGATGGGTGTCGAATCCGTCAAAAATAATTATAAAATACAACTAACTACTAAGAATAAGTTTAATTGTAAATAGCAAGCAAGAGGTTTGATCCACAAAGAGTACTAGTGTGATTTTCATGTATTCTTGCAAAGACCAGTGATAACACTTAGGTAAAATTTGGGGGTTGTTTTAAACTAAAGACTGAAAAGTAAATAAAGCAAGTAACAACCCAGACCAATAATGCAATTCTTGGTCAAGAGATAGATCAAGACGAAATAATCAGATGAGAGAGATTCCTAGTAGAAGCTTAGCAAGCGATGAGACATGAGAAGCAATCATTGATGCAGGGGTATTCATCTTCAACCTATAGAGTTGCTATAGGATCAAGGTACGCTTATCGCCCCTACTTCCCTCCTATATCAAAACCACCTCATGTACGCTTAGAGATGATTCCTAACCAACTAGCACCTTGTTGGTTAAAGGGTTTACTGAGTTGGCTGATGATTGATTAGGGGAAGACAACTCCAAACCTAGTATCCTCGGTTGTCAATCGGGACTAAATCAGGTTAACCTTTCACACTAGCGGTACTTCGGGCTAGTTCGCGGTAGATCAATCAGCGTTAGTTTGCCTACTTCGATCCTCTTGGCATGTAAGTAGCCCAAGAAGGGTTACCATAACCAAGAAGAATGATAGGCTAGATCTAAAATGAAAAAGAAAACACAATACTTTGATGCTTTGATGCTTCTACCAAGAAGGGTTTAGTTAGCTACTCATACTCATGTTGAAAATAAACAAAATATTTATTGAGGTATTAAAAATCCTTCATTTCTGAATGAGCAAAGTTTGAAATCAGCGACAAAGATGAAAACAGAGAGAAGGGACCAAGTCTGGGCAGAGTCGAGAGAGAGTCTTCTCAAAAACCTAGGTAGAGTATATATAGTTTCCTCCTCTTGTAATATCTCTAAAAAGAAAATAAAATAAATAAATCCTAATTAAACTTTAATTGTATCTATATCACTCATCCTCTCAAATTAAAAGTCTACAATGCTGAGATAAAGAAGTTTGGACGCCACTCTAACTCATCTGCAGGTAAGCCAGCAAATCGCATTCAATCCGACTTCAAGCTTCGAGTTGTCGCTCATGATATAGGAATCTGCTAGTCTGGTGACTCGTCTTGACCAAGAGACCATCCAAGAAAGGTGTCTGCCCTCTTCTTGTCTAGAATTGACTCGTCTTGACCAAGAGACCGTAAGGTATGCACATTTTTCTCAACGGTCCCCTTTGGTTACCAAATTATTGAGTACGCACTTATCTCCTACCTTGGAGGAGCTCAATCTAAGGACTACTTTGATAGACATGGTGATTTAAAAAGATTTCACAATTGCTAGTTGATAGGTACAAATTTTCTCAGACTGATGCTCAAGAGCTTGCTGAGTTTCTCTGTCTGCTTTTCGATTTTACCCCAGAGAAGCGGCCCACTGCTCAGCAGTGCCTGCAACACTCCTGGCGAATGATGATGTGGAAAAGTTGAATGTTGGTGTGAGTAAGTTGAAGAGTTTTTTATTAAAATATGGCATTTAAAAATCTTTATTCTTAAAATAAGGTAGTTTTAAACTTAATTACCAAAATAAGGTAGTTTCTGACATGTATGATGTATATTACCATTATACTAATACATGTCATCAATTTTTTTTCAATGACATGTCCTCGCATTACTTGGGTTGGGTCCCACCAATCCTCCTTTTTGGTCGCTGAATTGTCGCCTGCACTCCTCAGTTTCCCTTTCCCTTTTCTCTCATCTCCTCTCCGTCCGTCACTATTGAAATAGTAATGAGGTAAAAACCCACCTCAAATCTTGCACCTTTCTCTTCCGTTCACCATGATTCCAATTTTGGTTTTTCTTCCCTATTCCCACCTCAAATTCCATTTCACAAAATCATGATCTCCACCTCATTCAAATTTTTAACTTTTGGAAAAAAAATGTTGAGCATAAAATAAACAATCAGATCTAGTATGCAGTTGGGGAAATTGACTGATTTTCAAAGAAGGGTTTTGTGAGTCAGGCAGTAAACGAGAAAATTGCAGGATGAGAAACAGCGGAGAGTCGTGGAGGAGTACAGTGGAAACAACCAGGGAGAGCAGCGGCGGAGTGTGGAGGCGAAGGAGGTGGTGGAGAAGAGGATGCGGTGGAGGAAAAAAAAGAAATGATTGTTGTTTTTGGATTGATGGGGATTGAGGTGAGGGAGGATGATGAAGTACTGTGTGCTACTATATATGGGAAGAAGAATTATTTTATGGTGTGGATACTTACGTTTAAGATAAATATTGACAACTTGTTTTAATAACGGATCCAAATCTCTGAATCCGTTGAATCCTCGTCGCCGACAACAACAAAACCCATTTATTATTCCACAACAACTGATCCAAATTTGAATGTTATCTGCTCTTCGTAGAAGACCAACTTGTCAAAAAACAAAAACAACTCTCTTCTCTTCGTAGAAGAATAGTCGTTTTGGAATAAGCGAAGAAGAAGCGAAAAAGAAGAAGAACAGTTGTTTTGGAATAAGAAGAAGCGAAGAAGAAAATAGATGAAAAGTTAATAATCAATTAGAAAAAAGAAAATCACGGAGAAGAAAAAAAAATATGCAGCTAAGTGGAGACAGAGAAGATAAATATATTTAGGATTTATTTATTTATTAAATTATTTTTTAGTAAAAGTTTTTCATATTTAATAACAGATGTGGAGCTGACATGGATAAAATAACCATTACTTAGTAATTATGTTTAAAAGTACTAGATAATAGGAAATAAGTTTATAAAATAAGTACAATTTAATGGGGAAAAAATTCTAAGTTGAATGTCGTGTTTACACCATTTTCAAGTCCTTTCTCCACCTGTATGAATCCTGATTGTGATTTTCAGCTATTTTTTTGTTTAAAGATTAAGTAAGGTAAATTAGCAATGATTTTTGTGAGGAAAGTACATGACATTCTTGTAGACCATGCATTTATGTTTTCCACATGTAATTGATTTTGGCATTCACATTAATGATTATTGGATTGTAACAAAAGGTAATCATAGAATCATCTGTGATCGGATGCCTTGTTCACGTTTGAATTTTCTTCCTGCTGCTGCTTTAAAACTTGTATTGATTGTGGTAGTGAGATTTAAGAGTTAAATCCGTTCTACCCACCTCAGAAATGCGTAATGAGTTTCTAGGTAATAACCAAACAAAATAATGTATATATGACAATAACATGTGATCATAATAGGCCATTACTAATGGTTCGGTAGAAAAACATAACAGCAAGAAAAGTATTCAAAAAAGTATTCAAAACTCAAGGTAAATTAACTAAGAAAACCAGCACATAGCTCTGTCATCCCCAAACCAACCAGAGACTCCCTCCTGAATTATTACGCAGTAGCTGCTGCTTGTGCTGCGAGTCTCTTCCGGGCCTCTTCAATAATGGTCAACTTGATACCCTTGCCCTTAGGGAGAGAGATCCATGGCTTGGTACCTTTGCCAATTGTGAACACATTACCAAGACGAGTTGCAAACTCATGACCAGTAGAGTCCTGGACGTGGATAGTCTCGAAGGTTCCCTTATGCTTCTCCCTGTTCTTGATGACTCCAACCCGGCCTCTATTCCTTCCACCAGTCACCATGACTACATTTCCAACATCAAACTTGATGAAATCAGTGATTTTGTTTGCATCAAGGTCCAGCTTGATGGTGTCATTGGCCTTGATAAGAGGGTCTGGGTAGCGAATGGTTCGCCCATCATAAGTGTTGAGATAGGGGATTCCCTTCTGGCCAAACTGCACAGAGCGTACCTTGCAGAGCTTAAACTGCAAATGGATTTAAGGCAGAAGTTAGATCATTACTAATATCAGCAAAAGAGGCATATGAGAGAGCCATGACTTAATAATGAAATGGAAACAGTGAACCCAAATTTCTAATAAAAAATGGAGATCCACTCCGTTTAGAGACGCATCTCAAACAGCTGCAGGATATATAATGCAAACACAATAACTTTTTGAATTTCAACAATGCAATCGTACATAATTCCATGTTATCCTCCCCTTTCTTAAATGTCAACCCCACAAAACTCAGTTGCTACATGTGCCCCAAATAAGTATATACACTCAAGTCAATTTTCATTATAACCATACCAAGGAGTGTTTCTACACTGAATAATTGCAGAAGGTAATTACTACCAAAATGTAGCCCAACAATACAAATTCCGAGTTGTATAAACAGTGCCCTAATATAATATCTAATGATATTAAATTTAGTCATTCAAGCAAGATGTAAACAACAGAAACTTGAGTTAATTTTCATTGTAACCATAGACTTAAGAGATTGTTTCTGAATTGCAGAAGATAATTACTGCAAAGTAATGTAGTCCAACAATGCAAATTCCTAGTTGTATATGCAGTGCTCTAATATAACATCTAAAGATATTAAATGTACTCATTCAAGCAAGATGTCAACAACATAGGTCTAACCTTTGCCTCCTCATCTCTAACTGAGTGTAGACGGAATCGTCCCTTGGTATCATACAAGAGCCTAAAATTCTCATTGGTCTTAGGAATTGAAACAACATCTGAAAGAACATAGAGCACAAATTAAGTACAAGCTTGAGGACACTCAAAAAAACAAAGTATCAGAAGAAATCAAACCAATGGTTCCTATAACTCATTTTAATAAACAAAACCATGCTCCTCAAACAGCAACAATATAAGCAATACAAACTTACCCATAAACCCAGCAGGATAGGTCTTGTCAGTTCTGACTTTGCCATCAACGAACACATGTCGTTGCATCAAAATGGCAATGACCTCACGGTAGGTCAGAGCATACTTCAGCTTATTCCTCAGGATAAGAACCAAAGGCAAACACTCCCTAGATTTGTGTGGCCCAGATGATGGCTTAGGTGCCTACACCAACAACAAAAAATGCAACTCAATGATATTTTACAGAACTAGAACTCACCAAACCAACACAAACAAGAAAACCTCTAATCACGAAACAACACTTACAAATGCGCCGCCAAGCTTCTCAAGCATCCAATGCTTAGGCGCATTGAGCCTCTTCAAATGCTTCTTCAACCCTCTCGCCTGTTAAGAAAATAAATCCAAAAAAACATCGAAATTAGATTTGGAGGACATGTCAGTAACAGACATGAGCAGATGAGTGAAACCATAAACGATGAAAAGGTTAAACGATTAACCATGTTGATGTTTGGGTCTGCTCTGCGGCTGTGCTGCTTCTCAGCTTACAGTACCTGCAATGAGAAGAAATCAACACCAGCATAAAACCCTAGGTGTGTTTAGTATTTATAATATGGTCAATAGAGTGCAAACGGTGTCGTGTCATTGTTTAAATTCTCGGGCCACATGGGCCGAGGGAGAAAGGCCTAAGTGAAAACATCCCCGGTCCTTTTCAATTTCAGGGCTTTCCTTATAAAACCGCAAAAGCAAAAAAGGGTAAAAGTCCACGAGAACAATGTATATATATAAAAATTAAAAAGTAGTAATTGATTCTTAAATAACTAAAGTATTATTAGAGTACTCGAGTTCTCACATTCGTTTGTCAAAAAATAAATTTATTAAGAGCGTGTTGGGTATCATTTGTTGTTTCTTTTTTTTGTTTGTCAAAAAAATGTTTTTGCCTTTTTATCTTTTTGTTTCGGTGGTTTATGCACTTTGAGTTTCTTCGCGTTCCAGCCTGCAGGTACCCCAAGTGAGGAGCAGCCCTCCGCAGATCTCACACTCAACACAACACTATGGTTACTTTCTTTCTCGTTCCTTTGCATTTTTTAGGATTTCACTTTTATGGTCCTATCAATTATTGTCCTTCAAATCTGATTTCGATGAAAATATGTCCTCTTTTTCTTAAGAGGCGAGAAGGTTAAAAAGCATTTGAAGAGGCTCAATGGGCCGAGGCACCGGATGCTTCAGAAGCTTGGCGGTGCATTTGTAAGTGACGATTAGATTAGAGGTTTTATATACTTAAAGGCTTCTTTTTGTTTTGTTTTGTTTGATTTGGTGCTTATTTAGTCTTGTAATGTCTTGGGTGGGTTGATTATGTTGGCGTAGGCATCTAAGCCGTCGTCTGGGCCTCATAAATCCAAGGAGTGTTTGCCCTTGGTTTTGATCCTAACGAACAAGCTCAAGTATACTCTTACATATCGTGAGGTCATTGTTATTTTGATGCAACGCCATGTATTTTTCGATGGAAAAGTCCGACTTGATACGACCTATCCTGCTGGCTTTATGGGTAAGTGTAGTTGGTATAGTGATGTTTGATCCCGTAACTTTTGTCACGAAAATTGGGAGCTTGGTTGCTTTGTTAAATGTATGATAGGAACTAGGCCTATCAACGAGACCCGGTTCCGGACTCGGGGTTTCGGGCTGGGTCTGGAACCAATTTTTGGTCCCATTTTGGGTCGGGATCGGGTCTGGTCCCGACCCCAGTGTTGCCAGGTCCAGCTGGGTCGAGCCCGGGTTTATCCGGGTCTGACCTGAGACCCGGCTAATTATAAATTTGGCCCTAATTTTTTTTCCCTTCTTTCGTTTCTTCGTTCTTCACTTCTTCTTCTTCACTTCAGCGAGCAAGAGATTTGATTGTTCAGCCACCAAAACTACCAAATCCTGACCGTCTCTAACACCAAATCATCAAATTCGATCCACCCACTACCAAACACCACAAACCCAAATCAACCCATCAATCATTCCAATCCTCATCTTTAATCCATACCAAAACAAAAGGGAAGAGAGGAAAAGAAAGGAAATAAAAGGAAATAAAAAAGAGAGCAAGAGATTTGATTGTTATTGTTGCTGTGTAAAGAAAGAAATGAGCAAAGGGAGAAAAGAAAAGAGAGCAGAGAAGGAAAAAAGGAAAGAGAGAAAATGAAGAAAAAGAAAAAGGAAAGAAATAAAAAAGAGAAAAAGATCAAAATGAGTGCACAAGAGAGAAATAGAAAAGAATAAGGAAAGAGAGTGCAGAAGAGGAAGAAGAAGAGAAAGAAAAAAGAAAAAGAAAGAAAGAAAGAAAAGAAAAAGAAAGAAGCGGGTCTGGTCTCGAGAGGAGGTAAGAAAGAAAAAAAAAGGAGAAAGGAGGTAAGAATGAGAGGGTTGGGCTGGAAAAAGAAAAGAACACAAAAAGGAAGTTGAGTCCGGGTCCGGTCCCGGACCAGACCCGCCGGGCCGGAACCGGGACTAGAAATTGGTCCTGTTTTTAGTCTGGACCAGGTCTGGTCCCGACCCGGGTGTCTTCGGGTCTAGCCGGGTCCTAGTCGGGTCCGGCCCGCATACCCATTTTGACACCCCTAATAAGAACCATTGGTTTTATTTGATGTCTCTGATCATGAGTTCTTCTTTGTTTTATAAGTTTCCTCTAGCTTACACTTTTTTGTGCTTGTTTTTTTTATATTTTTTAGATGTTATCTCAATTCCTAAAACAAATGAAAATTTTCGTCTATTGTATGATACCAAGGAGTATTTTCGTCTCCACTCAATTAGAGATGATGAGTCAAAGGTTAGTCATGTTTCCCCATTTGAAGAATCCTGCCTTCACTGATTAATTATTATATTCATATAACTTCATTCCTAGACTACATTATTTATTTGTTGTATTTACTTTTTACTACTTTTTAGTGGATGATTCATTTCACCATGTTTGGTTGCTTACATGAAAATTATGTATTATCCCAGGTGTAGGTAGATATTGAATTTGGTAAGAGTTTTAATTTAAGCATTTTGAAGGGAAAACATGAAAACATGTCTATCGTAGTGTTAGAATTCTGAAAATGGTTGTGCTGAAATTCTTTGACATACGATATATCTTGAAGCTGCTGACGTATCATGAGCTTTATAATTGGTCTAATTTTTGTGCCTAAGTCCTTAAATGAGCCAGTTGATCTTTTTTTAGCTTTACTAAAATATAAATCCATGAGGTTGTCAAATAATATCAACAGTCTAGGTTCCACAAGATGCACTTATGGGAATCAATTGTAATCTAGTTATGGCCTATATTTATTTGCAGTTTAAGCTCTACAAGGTCCGTTCAGTGCATTTTGGTCAGAAGGGAATCCCCTATCTCAACACTTACGACAGACGAACTATTCCCTATCTGGACCCACTCATCAAGGCCAATGACACCATCAAGTTAGACTTAGAAACAAACAAGATTACTGATTTCATAAAATTTGATGTTGGGAATGTGGTCATGGTGACTAGTTGACATGTTCACCCCCACCTTCGAAATCGAAGAGTATGACACGGTGCCACGAGAACCGGTACTGAGACATAGCAAGGCCTTAATGATGATTGCACACCACATCGGAGGCCAAGAACTATGAGCGGAACGCTCAAGTTGGGACTAGCTACAATAATTCACTACAGTAATTAGCTACAGTACGCCCGCATTTTTTACGAAAATTGCCGAAGCTAGCAGCATGCGCTAGCTACAGTACGTGTGCTATAGTGAATTTTTATATCTTAGTATAAGTAGCTCATTCCTGTATATTTCTTAGGAGCTTTAATGATAAATATTTGTTAAGTTGAGAATACTCCTTGTTATTCATCCGGGGCTCATTTGGCTCTTGTCTTGGTTGTGGATTGTCGTGGCTTGATCCAAGTAAAAAGAATAAGAATCCTTAACTTGTGTAATCCATTGTTACTCCATTTTCTGTGAGCAATTAAATCCGAATATTGAGTGTTTGTGTTCTAGAATTTCTACCCGTGTTCAATATGTTCTTCAAGTGATACTTAAGTTTCAATCGTTCGTTTGTTCAATCATCCATCTCCTCTCCACCCGCCTTCTCAATCCGGGTATTTATCTTTATAATTCCGTTGCGTCTCCATCTCTGTTTCGTCTATATTTCTTGTTATTTTTTTGTTATTTTTTAGTGTCAAACTCTAGAGCTAGATCTAATACGATCACGAGTCGTATGGGGAACGATCCGGATGGTATTGTTGGACTAATAGGATCTAGCTTGGAGTTTGTGTGGAAAAATATACAAGGAACTTGGAATTTATATACGAATTCAAACGAAAGGGTGGAGATTTGCAACGGGATGGGAACTAAATTGAAAGATCAAGGAAAGAACGTTATCGGTGGAAGAAACGAACAAAAATAGGGATTAGAAACTTGAACACAGTGATGCAATTGGAACAAACTTGAACCTTGAATTACTAGGCGAATTACACGGCAATCAGTACACAGGTCACTAGTATCAAGCATGAAATTGGACTTGAAAGGTAAGGAAAAACATGCATAAAAAGACACCATATTATTCCTCCATTTTGGGCAGGTACGTTCTTGTTATCATTTTTAGCATTGGACTAGTGATAGTAATGAGGTTGGAATGTGAAGTTGTTTTGTTTCATTTGGTTATGGCAGAGACTGAGCAGGGTGTTGCTCTTGCTATTTTGAGGTGTGTGATTGATTTTAAAAGGGAATCAATGCCTCAGATTTCAGAGAGCGCGAAAAGTCTTGTTCGGCAGATGTTGGAGCCAGATCCTAGGAAGCGGTTGACTGCTCAGTAGGTGCTTAGTAAGTCCTATTTGAGTTCAGGACGAAGTTCAACTTGCTAGCCTGTCATGTACTGTAAACCTGAATTGTAAAATGCTTGATCAGTATGTTATGGAAGAGACTGCCGGTTAATGTGAGCACTGAGACATTCAACACTTTTTTACTGGTTCATGATAGTTCTAGAATTTGAAGAACGATGATGAAGAGAGTTTCATTTTGATTGTTTTTCCCTATGGCAAATGGTACTTTTCCTTTTGGGAAATTTTCTAGAGGCATAGCATAGCATTTTTGCATGTGGTGTTAGATAAACTTCATGATGAGGTCACTCTGTCCTATCGAATTCTTTGCTGTGTTTGGCAATTTTTTGTTCTACTAGACAAGAAAAAAACGCTTTATGCAGTTCAGAGTGTTATGGTGATTTGTGCATATTTTTCATACACAAGATATCCTTAGGTTGAAATTTTTGTTAATTTCAGTGACATTATGTAAAAACCTTATTCTAATAGTAGCTCTGTTGAGGTTTTATTCATGTCATATGCACTTATCACTGCTTGCTGCAAGTATATTCTGATTAAGGAGACTCTATTTCATCCTGCAAGATGGCTCCGGTTTTATGAAATAGTTGTACTGACCTTTTCTTTTCTTTTCTTTTTTTGTTAGAACATCCCTGGTTACAGAATGCAAAGAAAGCTCCAAATGTCCCATTAGGAGACATTGTTAGGTCAAGGCTCAAGCAGTTTTCTACTATGAATAGATTTAAGAAGAAAGCACTATGAGTAAGGATCTCTACTATTATGTGCATTGTTTTGGTAATCTAAAATTGTGTAATTATTTAACAATAACATGTTTGGCACCAAAATTATGTAGGTAATAGCAGAACACTTGTCTCTTGAAGAGGTTGAAGTAATCAGAGATATTTTTGCATTAATGGATACTGACAATGGCGGTAAAGTATCATATGAGGAACTACGAACGGGTCTTCGGAAAGTTGGTTCGCAATTGGCTGAACCGGAGATAAAGATGCTCATGGAAGTGGTAAATTTGTTTATCATTTATCTTTCTGTATACATATTTGGCATTGTAATTTTGCAGAATTATTAGTTTTAATCTACAGTATTCTAGAATTTAGTTTTAATATGTAGAATTATTATGGAATTTATCATCAATGGCTGCAATGCATTGCTCCAGCATGTCATTTTGCTGAAGTTTATTCTCATTTGTTACTTTTACTCTTTATAACTATACTAGAATGGAGATGAAAACCTCGTCGAGATTTCGACCAAAGAAATGAAAGACGCGATGCTCTCTATTGAAACCAGTAAAAATAGTACAATGAGTTATTTGTGTTCTACAACAAGCCACTAAATAGATTTTGCATCTAAGTTATTTGCATTATACAACAAGCGACTGAGCAAAATTTATCTTCTGCTTGGCATAGTTAAGTGCATTTCTTATCTTGAACACAACCTAGGCAATGCCAAATACATGTCCTGCAGGGATATTCCAAAGTAACCATCTCCAGCATGCACATTCCAAATGAGTATATATCAGCTAACTCGTTGTAGTCCTCATCATACATATCAGGTGCCATAAACTCAAGATTTAAGGAGATGCACCTTAGAGTATAGCCTCTCCAAGTCTTTAGGTGACTACAATACTTCATCAATCCGAACTTGGTTCCACGCTACTTCAATTCCATTAACTTCATCAAATGCCATATATCTAACACGAGTAAATTAAGGAAAGCATCCAATTGAACCCAAAAAGATTAACTCAACATTAAAGGAGCTGCCTGACACACTTCCAATTTGATTTTAATTAGAAGAGAAATCAAGAAAGAGCAAGTAGCAACTATTCTAGAAAAGAGACAACAACTACCAAGTTCATCAAATAAAAAACAAAGGATATAATTTTTGGAAATTAGTGCGAAGTAAACACGTTTTCCAGTTTTCTGTTTGAAATGAAAATTCTCTATTTTTCGAAAAACAGCAAATTTTCAAACTAAAAATTCTCCGAAGTAAATGCGCCCTTAGTATTTTCAGGGTAGTTTTACGTTTGCTTATTTTAGTGTTTTGAGTTTCAGGAATTACACTATATTTGACCAATCGGATGGAAGAGGAGAATCAAAAGCTGAAAGGATGCTAGAGATTATTCTAGCTCGGCTAGAGGCTTTAGAGACACGCGGTCACATAAGGGAGGGAGCCAAGAGACCCATGGATAGCGTACCGCTAAGGCACAACCCTAGAGATGCTTCTAGTCATCGAGTGCATCCTGGAGGAGGTCTTAGAAGTCCACAATATGAAGTGGCAGAAAGTGAGGATAAGGACCAAGAGTGGACTGCACGTCAAGCGACTTATGCGCATTGGCATAAGAAACATGGGTATGAGAGGCGAGAGCGGTATGAGAGATTTGATGATAGGAGACCTAGGTTTTAGGATCAAATTGACACAAACCTAGGGAGTGTCAAAATGCCACCTTTTGATGGGTTTAATAATCCAGTTATGTACTTAGCGTGGGGAAGGGAAGTGCAACCTATTTTCCTTTATCACAATTATTCCAAGGAGGAGAAGGTGGAGTTGGCATCGACTGAATTCAGTGGGTACGCCATTCAGTGGTGGTATCAATTGAATGCAGCTAGGGCGAGAGTTGGCGTCGGTCTCGTTACTACTTGGGCTGACACGAAGATGTTGATAAAATGGCAATATGTTCCTGCCAACTTTCAAGGAGATTCTCGTCAAAGATTGCAAACTCTAACTCAAGGGAGTGAGTGTGTTGGTGAATATTTCAATGAGAGGAATAAAGACAGGCCGCGGCCATTCAATAGGCAAACGGTTCCTAAGGGCAAGAGTAACTGTTGCGAGATAGTCGAGGATGGGCGAAAGTTCACCTTTGCGCCATCGATACCAACACAAGTATATGAGGATCAAAAATGGCTCATTGAGACTTATTATGATTTTGAGAGGGAAAAACACATGCATGAAAAGAGTGAGCATGCAGAGAGTGGCATTTATAGAAAAAGAGAGAAGAGTGATGATGTCAAGGGAAAAGAAGAGAGGAAAGCATTGCTCAAAAATAGTTTTGGCACAAGCCACCTAAAACCGTTTGATTTTTTACTTTCTAACGTTAACCTTAATTCGTTTTCCCTCTCTACTGCTATTATTTATTCTCATGTGCAGGACATTGATGGATTAAATTCAAAGAAGGAAGAATGAAGTCTTGGAGCCGTTTGGTATTCATTGGTTTGTAAGTTTGAGTTTGTTAATAATTTTTCACTTTTATATATTTATAACAAATTCACTTATGGTTTTATACTTGTGGTACCGTTAACCCATTTATCGTTGAGTTATTATGCTAGCTTAGGAGTTGACAGGGATTCAGTGATGACGAGGATACCACTTGAGCAAGTCGTAGCTCATATAGAGTGCATGAGCATTCCTCGGACTGACCGTGGCTACAATAAGGGAGTTCGCTTGTTCTTCAAGGTGCTTGATTGGGAGAGGATGTTCTTACACTAACCATGGTTGCCTACCCAATTCGACAAGGCCGTAGCAATAGGAGACGATGGTTCTACCCAAACCACCACCGCACGCATAGACACCACCGCCGATGTGGATGTCTCAGGTAACTTCTATCCTTTGAGTGTGCTTTTAGTTGGCTCTAACTTAAGATACTGTGATGCAGGTTTAGATGTTGATTTGAGGGCGAATCCTTTTGAAAGGGGAGGGAATGATACGATCCTAGCCCTATGGCTAGCCCTACTATGCGTACACGCCTTGCGGCCAAGGCCAATCGAACCAAGACGTCTAACCAAGGACATTCCAAAGCTTCAAGGGAGGTTACAACAACCTCTAGACATGGATACAAGGCAAGAGACGTTGCTGGATGGAGTCATTAGACGAAGGATGACTTGGAAGATGGCTTGGAGACTCTTAGCGCAAGATTTGATATCCATCTAAGCCAACTCATAGAAGGGAGGTTCCAAATTGAGTTCCAAGATAAATACAAGACCGATTGGGATCTTAGGAAACCCTCTGCAAAGTTTGGGAGCATTTGGACGAGCCAATCTCAAGATGCTAGATGACATTTTCGTACGCAAGCAGTCAATGCACAGACGCAATAGGCGACTGTGTCTGAGCCAATTCGGTCATAACGAGGTCAAAAGCGTGCGATCAAAAGTGTTTCGTAAACTTTAAGATGTCAGCTCGTTCCTGTCCAAATTTGAGCCTAAACGGACGATCCGTTTGAGAGTTAGCCTATAGAGACATTTTGGCAGACGGAGTCCTACTCGGATTTGGACTTCTGAACGCATCAGGAAACGCCACACGATTTATTTCGGACCAGTTCATCCCATACCAGGAAGAGAGCACGCTTCTTACTATTTTCGGATGTTAGCTTTCGTTTAGAACAAGTTTCAGGTCAATCGGACGAGCCAATTGAAAGTTATCGACATTTTGGTGTGTAGTGTGAATACACGATAGCCCACAACTTGAGAATTGTGGACCAACTTGAAGCCCATCCGTCCGAAAGCTATTCTCAAGCTTCTGTAATGTTTTTGTATATTTATTAATTAGTTGTTTAAGTTATTAGAGTTATTTCCTAGATAAAACTCCTACTTCTATTAGAATTAGAACTTATAGTTATAGTAAAACTTGTACTTGGGCAATTACCTATATAAGGAGCCAATTGGCGTCATTAATAAATCAGGTTTTTTTTTCCAAATTGATATTGAGACTTTGTCTTGGAGAGTATTTACTCTTGTTGTTCGTGGAATCGAACCTTGTGCTTTTCCTTCAGTTTCGCAAGCTGGGGCTAAGGCAAGTAAAACCGAAGTTGCGGCCATTGTTTGTTCCTTAGGTCACAAGGCTGAACCTAATACAACCAAGAACCTCACTAGGATTCGTTTAGGTTAGTAGGCACAAGGCTGTTTGCTAATTGAGGCTTGTTCTCGTGAGTGTATCCACCAAATTCTGCGTCAATCTCGAACCTTCGAATTAGATCGTCATTCAAGCGCATCCTAGGTAACTAGGATCGTATCATATGGTGTGGAGAACTCATGGACCCTAATGCTTGTTATTACGTCTAAGGCCGGATTCAATGATGAGCTCTTCCTTCCTGGGAATGGCAAGAAGGAGATCTTGATGTATTATTTACCGTATTCGGACTAATAAGATTATTAGTTACAATACTAAAAGGAGCAGATGTATGTATTCTTAAATGCTTGGATTTAATACTTATTTTTGTATAACCGCTTATAACCCAAGCTTTGTTTCACTACATGATGTTGCGAACGGAGAACAAGTAATGAATGATTTGTCTCATTTTGTTCTTAATGTCATGGTATGCTTGTCTTTTATCAATCTAATAATATGAGAATTATTAGACACTCGAATTCAAGTTTAAATGTGACTATCAACCTCAGAAAAAAATCAATTCTTAAAAAGTTATTCATTGTCATTTTTCTCTTAATCAACTCGTAGAATTTTTAAAGATTAACGTTTTTAAGTTGAAGCAATTAACGTTTTAAGTTAAAATTCTGTAGATAAATGTTTATAAAAGTTGTAGCAAAGCAAACAGGTTAGTATTGGATTTTACTGTATCTTTCAAAGGGTGAAAAGCGGAAGAGAGCTGCAGTTGACGTGGAGGATTCAAAATCACAGGTCAGTTTCTGATTTCCAGTCGGGACTTGGCAGAGTGCAACCTCATCTATCAAAGTGTGTTCTTTCTTTCCGGTAACCATGGTGCTCTCTCTCTCCTCCACCACGTATCTCCACCAATTCTATGGCTGCAATTATCTGTCCTCCTTCAGTTTCAAGTCTCTAGCTGCGAGAAAAACTGTTTTGGCGCGAAATTCCAACAACGACCACAACCCAGGTTTGTCTTTTGTCTCGTCTGTCATTTACCTTTTCTTGTTCCACATTTCATGAACTGTGGCGCTGCAGAAATAATTAAGTTGCCCAGCATTTTGGGTTTTTATTATAAGCTTGAAGATGACCAATTTGGGGGTGGGAAAAAAGATCAGACAGATTGCTGATAATTAGTCTACTTTAGTTTGGATTGTGATAGTTATAACATTGCTGATAATTTTATTCGTATGAAATGGTTTGGTTTGGACTTAATTTGTTGATACGATTTGGTAAAGGAGCAAGAGGCAAGAGCAAGACTGAGGCAGATATTGTTGTTATTGGAAGTGGTATTGCTGGGCTGTGCTGTGCTGGTCTCTTAGCTAGATACGGGCAGGATGTTCTTGTTCTGGAAAGTCATGATACGCCTGGCGGCGCTGCCCATTCTTTTGATATTAAAGGCTACAAATTTGATTCCGGTCCGTCCTTGTTTTCTGGTTTCCAGTCAAGGGGTCCTCAGGCCAACCCTCTTGCACAGGTAAGTCCTTGTCTCTCAGTTGTCGATTGAGTGTTATTATTTCTTTCATAACCAATACTTTCTAGGACGGAGCTGTAACCGTTTTAAATTCCTCTTTAAATATGACAATTTATTTATTTGTTATGATTTTTAGGTTTTGGATGCATTGGGTGAGTCAATCCCATGTGTGAAGTACGATTCTTGGATGGTCTACGTTCCTGAAGGTGATTTTTTGTCGCGCATTGGCCCCACAGAATTTTACAAGGTGGGTGTTTCTGTTCTGATTTCCTGTGCTAATTAAGGTTGTATTTGTGTCTGTTGTATATGAGTTGCACACACGTTTCTGGCTCGTATTGTCTTATATGAACATAAACATAAGCTGCAGTACAGCGAAAGGAGGGAATCTGGTTTTTATTGGCGATGCTTGCGAGAAGTTCTTAACTTCTCTGGGGTATATAGTTAAATTCTTCAGTCTGGTTGTTCTTTCCCCATTGGACGTAAGATTAGACTGATCATATTCATGCCATTTAATTTTAAGGAGGAATTTTTATTTTATTATCTATATGTTCTGTTGAGATGTATACATGTTCATTCTTCTAATGCATTTCTTCCCACAACTGCTACAAACTTCTATATGGAGAATTTAGTTTCCTTACAAATTCCATAACTAGAAATCGTTGCATAAATTTATTGATATTTTAAATAAATAACTTTTGAAATATTTGTAGGAAATCAGAAGTGAGCTTTTAATAACTCAATATCAATCCCTAAGGTTACGAAGGGATGACACTTGGCATCATTGGACCTATTGTTGTTTAAAGGAGTTGTAGTTGAAGTTGCTGTTCATTGTTATTTGTTAGTGACATTATAGTTGAAGTTCATAAAAAATGGAGAGGGAGACTATATTACTAGTCTCTGCTTCAAATTGTAACTGAAATATTCACCAAATACATAGCTTGAATTACACACCAAGTCCACTACAGAACTCTGAGCCTATCAGGTTGTGTAAACTTATTGATGCTTGGTACCTATCTTAACATCATCAATGGAAAGTAGGACGAAGACTGTTGCAGAAGCATATCGATAATATTGGTTTCAGTGGCATAATGCAAATGATTCGTGCAAGATTGTGCTCTATGAATAATTTTTTTCTTGTTTTTCAGGACCTTGAGAAGTATGCAGGTCACAATGCTGTGCAAGAGTGGAAAAAGCTTCTTGTGAGTGAATCTGATCTTCCTTCTGCTAACATATATGATTCACGTACTGCTGCACATTTTGCATGCAATAATACTAAGACTATCAAGCCAAAACCTTTCGTGGCTTCTCAATTTGAGACATGAACTCTCAATTTCTTCATGAATCTGTTAGTGGTCTTGAAAGTCAAATGGAAATGTCACCAAGTTTGTATCCATTCAGTTGGCCGCGATGGCAGAAGTCTCAGGATTGTTCCCGAACACGAGCAGGTTTGCTTGAAATACTGGTGCTTCATCCAAGATTTCTAAATCTAGTGCTTGCTGACTTCTTCTGAATTGATCATCCCATGATAAAAGAACTGAGCAGTGGCATCAATTTAATTTTTCTGTAACATTTTTCATATTAAGAATACTCATGCTGTTTCTACCACTACTACAGGATGCTATACTTCCACTATCTTCTGCTGCAATGGCTCTTCCTCCGTTATCTATCCGAGGTGACCTTGGAGTTCTTTCCACTGCCGCAGCTAGGTATGCACCGTCTCTGTTGCAATCACTTATCGAGATGGGACCTCAGGGAGCTTTTGGTGCCACGAAGCTTCTCAAGCCCTTCTCAGAAATTGTTGACTCATTGGGACTTAAAGATCCTTTTATAAGGAACTGGGTGGATCTTTTGGCTTTTCTTCTAGCCGGGGTGAAATCAAATGGTATACTCTCAGCAGAGATGGTAACGATCATGCACTAAACTCTAAAGTGATTATCCTTTCGAATTATCACAGTTATTTTTTTCTATATATTTGGACTGTGGTGCTTCTGATCTTCCTCCAGATTGGGAAAGTTCTGGAGCATATAAACCACAAGAAAAATAAGATACAAATCTTTCATGGACAATGTTTCTTGTAACATATAAAAGAAGAGGGGGGCAATGACCAAGTAGGCATAGAAGGTAGACAAAGGGTTGAGCAAATTTCAATAATGGAGTTCGTTGATATTAACTATTAGGAAGGATTCCAGAATTCATTTTGAGCACATGGGAATGCAAAACAAGTACAGATGTTGAACTTCTAACTCTAGCTTATGTATTCTGTTTGTTGGTCTGCTTTTAGCTGACATTGTCCTTTTTTTCCAATATTTCATTGTTTTCATATATATAGAATATAGAATATATTTTAATTTACTCTCCCTGTATATATATATTTTTAATTCCTATTTCTTTCAGATTTACATGTTTGCAGAGTGGTATAAGCCAGGATGCTCTCTTGAGTATCCTCTTCATGGGAGTGGGGCCATCGTTGATGCTCTTGTCCGAGGACTGCAGAAATTTGGGGGACAGATCTCACTAAATAGTCATGTGGAGAAGATCGTCATCGAAAATGGTAGAGCTGTTGGAGTGAACCTAAGGAGCAGTCAAGTAAGTACATGTTAAGAAAATTTACAAGTGATAATTAATTTGAGAACAGAACATGTTTATCAATACTAAATGTTTGAGGAAGAAACTATATTATGTTGTTACCATCCAGTTTGTACGAGCTAGGAAGGCTGTCATTAGCAATGCTTCTATGTGGGATACATTAAAGCTTATACCCAAGCAAGCTCTTCCACAGCCATTCATTGACCGGATTAACACAACACAACAGTGTGAATCATTCATGCATCTTCATTTGGGCTTTGATGCCAATGTAAGTAAATGTACTCGTACTCCCCTTTCCTGGTAGAATCGCTACTCTATTCATTTGGTTTCGTTCCGTTTTCATTGCTTTATAACATGTCATCACTCTACCTAATTTTAGCCACAGTACTGGAAATTCTTATACTTTTCTCAACCATGAGATTTTTTTGGCAGGAAGAAAATGAGTGATGTAAACTTGTAGTGTAGCCTCACCACACCTAGACCATTCTCAACTTCTCATATCATGGCATAACTTTTTCCGCTTCTTGGTTTCGTACATGACTAGTTTTTAGATCAGCACCCCTTGCATATTTTCTTCTTACATCTAACTTCTAACTGTCTTAGAAATATATTATATACTATCCAGTGCATACCAGAGGACTTGGGGATTCATCATATAGTTGTGAACGACTGGAATAGAGGAGTCGATGCAGATCAGAATGTTGTTTTAATATCTGTTCCCAGTGTACTTAGTCCAGATTTGGCACCCCCTGGAAAGCATTTGTTACATGCTTATACACCAGGAACGGAACCATTTGAATTGTGGGAAGGACTTGACCGTAAAAGTGCAGAGTACAGACAACTCAAAGCTGAGCGATCAGAGGTACGCACATTTGCATTTACAAGCATACTCTTTATGGCTGTTCTTTTGCAGGGGCTTTTATTTTTTTCGTTGCAAAAAAGGACCGCAACTGTCGTCAAATAATTTCAGTGTACAACAAGAACATGTTTCTGAATAACAAAGATTGATTACATTTTCAACAAAATTCAGAAGTTCCACCATCTTGTGACAACAAAGGTGTTTCGTCCATTCGTAGGCTTTTGATAATTTCTTACTATCATGAAACCCAACAAAGATCAATAGCTTATCTCAGCAGGTTTTACTAAGCAGCTAAACTTGGTATTGGTAATCATAAGTTAATCTCAGTAGGGTTTTAAACGATGACTTGCTGATTTAAAATGAAATTTTTCTAACCATCCAAATACCCATACTTTTTCTTGTTTGTTTTTGTCTGATAGGTTTTGTGGAAGGCAGTGGAGCGGGCACTTGGTTCTGGTTTCAGTCGTGAGAAGTGTGAGGTAAAGTTGATTGGAACTCCATTAACGCATCAAAGATTTCTTCGTAGGAATAAGGGAACTTACGGACCAGCCATAGAAGCTGGGAAGGATACTTTTCCCGGGCATTCAACTCCCATATCTCAGCTTTATTGCTGTGGAGATTCTACTTTTCCAGGCATTGGTGTCCCTGCAGTTGCTGCTAGTGGGGCCATTGTTGCTAACTCACTAGTTTCAGTATCGCAACACTCGGAGCTTCTTGATGCTATTGGAATTTAAGCAAAATTGGTTAGTTTAGTTTTGACTTTCATAATTTAATTAACCTATTTGTTTCTAATAATTTCATTTTATATATATACCATGCTCTTCCATACCAAACATGTCTCTTTTGACTGTATATCTTGTAACCAAGATTGTAAAAATTGAATTTTTAATTCGATGAAAACTCCATGCTTCTTGATGCTCTCGGAATTCTAGCACAATTGCTGATTTTTTTATCAAGAAATCCTTTGCTGTTTCTAAGAATCTTCTTTTTTTTTCCTTTTTTTTCTTGATGAGCATCAAGATACTGAAAATTTTGGAATGTGATAACTTATCAGTTATTCTTCTCTTAACTCTCAAGATTCTTGATTGATTAAAGAATTTATATGAATGGTTAATCGGTTAAATTATACCGTAGGTCTCTCTATCTACGTTGCCAACACATTTAATCCCTCTCCTCTTAATCTGGTAACACTTTAGGTCCCTCTTACTGATATGTTATCATCACCAATCAAATTATGACGCCAATCAAATGATGACACATCGAGTAGATAGACTCTATGTGTTGGGAACGTAAGTAGAGAGACCGAATATGTCATTTCCGGCTAAATAGAGGCATCTTATGAAGAAGAAAATATGGTGGAGTTCGATTATAAAGGCAATGAAAAGAACAGTCTCCATGGTGGATGTTGTTGTTTGTAAGAGACG
The DNA here is from genome assembly GCA_963691705.1 of Viola odorata. NCBI lineage: Eukaryota > Viridiplantae > Streptophyta > Magnoliopsida > Malpighiales > Violaceae > Viola > Viola odorata. The sequence goes on along the minus strand of OY829540.1, from coordinate 35,692,340 downwards.
AAGGCAAACTCGGATTGCAGAGCTGCCTTGCTGTTTGATGGTGGATATCCTATCAAGACTGCCCATTAAGACTCTGTTGATGTGTAGGTGTGTCTGTAATAGTTGGTTTCTTTTATTCTCGGATCCTTTCTTTGTCAAACTCCAGCTTGAAAAATCACCCACCTGCATCTTAGAAGATGAGATTCGGGGAGAAAGAAGCAAACTAAATTTTGGGTGGGTTGAGGATGGGGGCTGATAATACAAACAAGGCTCCGCAAAGGCAATTGCGACCTTTCATCACCAACTGAGGGGTTCCGATATATGTACCTCCCGATATATATATCGTTAACAGTAGCCAAGACTATATATACCGGGTCTACCAGGTAAGCATTCTACTAGTACCGCTTATTAGGGTAACTATCGGGAAATGGGATAGGTAACGGTAATGGCAGACCAAATCCTAGCGATAAGTGTTCAAGGGACCCACAAGGTGAGGCTATATATACCTCCCTATTTTCCCCTTCATGGGACAGGTACACACACGCATACAGAAGCTCTGCCAAAATACCATCCCAAACCCGATAGCTCTCCTTTTACAGCTATTCTCACAATAAATACTAACTTAATCGTCGGAGCTTCTACGCCGGAGACCCCCTTCGGCGCTTTGCAGGTGGCTTAGGATCAGCGAGAAGGTCCACATCAGCACGCTAGATTATATAATAGCCCTCATCCTACATCTAGGACGATCAAATTGGTGCTTTCACTGAGAGCTTTGTATTATTGAATGAGTAAACCTTGATATCTAAGATCTTCATCTTTTGCTTCTAGATCTACTCTTCAAATGACATCCAATCAAGATTTCTCGCCGATCCAACTCACCAGCGGCTTCGTCATGCCCATTTATGACATTCCAGTGATCCCAGCCTCAGCAACACCAACTGGGGTAAGATTTTCCCAAGTTAACCGCCAGCTCACCTTTTCCGCCAGCCCAAAAATAAGCCCCGTAGCTACAATTCTGTCCGGTCCAAGTACAACTAGCACCGCGCCACTATCCGCCGAGTCTGTGGTCGCCCTATATAGAAAAGGATGGATGTTATCATGTCCATGCTTGCTACCTTAGTGTCTCAATCGACAGCTTATTTGCTGGCCCCTCCACCACTGTATACTCCACCTTTGGTAGCTTCCCAAGCCTTACTATCACCTGCGTTCAATGAGTCGATAAATCCTCAGGTGGTTAATTCGGCCCCTGCGGGAAGTCAGCATTTCCTACATAGGAACTTGGAGAAACCTGTTTTGCCGATACCCTCGGCTGTGAATCCTCCAAGGATCGCTGAGGGGTACCTGGATAATTTTAACGAGGCTAGTAACCGCGCAACACGACATATTGTAAGAAAAAGCCCTCTACGTCAGCATGCAAGGAGATCTGACGGTAGGAGGAGTCGAGACAGATCACTAGCGGTGCACCAGCTTGTGAGAGATCGTCGTCATTAAGATCATGGGTGGAATCCACATGAGGAGTTTGGATATTCCAGATCCATCTCGCCCGGCCATCGGAGGGAACATGCTGATGATCCGACGCATCCGTTAACATACCGGGTACGAAGGTATCGGTTCAGTCAACGGGTTAAACTTCCGATGGAAATCTATGACGGAACAAAAGATCTCGTTACCCATATAAATTGGGTGAAGGATTATGTCAAATTTCAGACGTGGAGACATGAAGTATTATGCCAGATCTTCATACTGACTTTGTTTGGGATTGCTAGAACCTGGTTTGAGGGATTACCGTCTAGCTCTATTGATAGCTTTACATAATTGGAGGAAATATTTTGGAGACGATTCAGTACCTCTATCCCTCTGAGAAAATCATTCGCAACCCTGTTTGATGTATGTCGAAAGATGAGAGAATCTCTTAAGGGCTACATGGATCATTTCAACATGGAGATGACCTTGAAGTCGGATGTTACCGTGGATTTCGCGGTAGAGGTGTTAAAGAGGAATTGTGGATATGACAAGTGGGAATGCACATTGTTGGGAGATCCTCCACAGACCTTGGATCTTTTACGGATCAAGGCTCACAATTATGCCAAAATGGAGGAAGCCGATTTCCAACGGAGAAGTCAAAGGGAGCACATGAGAAGTCAAAGGGAATATGTGCCACGGAAACTAGCAGAGAGGAAACCAGAACTCCGGATGGGTAAGCAGACAAATTTTAAATATACACCGCTGTTAATACCCAGGGCAGAAATTTTGACAAAAATAGAAGATAAGAAGCTGCCCATCCGATATCCTATCCACAAGCCAGGCGCATTTATGGGTGCCCGCAGAAATTTATTCTGTCAATTCCACAAGACAAGGGGCCATGGAATGGAAGGATGTAAAATGCTGAAGGCGGCCATCGAATAATTGATTACGGAACTGGGAGAATACGCAATCAAGGCCAGAATGCGGGCTCCCAATACCCAATTGGATATTAATCGGGAAGACAATACTAGGGTTGGGCCTTCCGGGCCTCTTGTGGCAGGAACGCAGAGGGACACCGGCAAAGGAGATATTGATGACATCCATGGATGAATTCCCGATAATCAACTTAATCGCAGGAGGAACTCAGTCCATGGAGGAACCTTCAACTAGTGGAAAGAGAAAGCGAGAAGAACCCTCGTAGGAGAAACTCAGGTTTGGTCCACTCGACCGAATGACCATTTTCTTCTCGGAAGAGGATGAGCAAGGAGTGGTATACCCCCAGAATGATGCACTAGTTCTGACGACAATTATCGGAAATCATGGAGTCAGAAGAACTCGAGTAGACAACGACAGTTCCTTTAACTTGTTGTCTCTTAAGCCATACCAACTGATGAAGCGACCAGAGTCGGAGTTGATCTCTTTCCAAAAGCCTATTATTAGAGTAGATTGTGTGCCTATTTCGATAGTAGAGATTACTTTTTTGCCGATATTCTTTCCGAAGGATAGTTCTAGGGGGACTAAGCAACAATTATTTATGGTGGTGGATCTAAATCTACCATACAATGTAATCCTGGGATGACCTTTTCTAAACACCTTCAGAGCCATTATATCACAAAAGCACTTGAAGATGAAGTACCCCTCTTGGGATGGCGTCGTCACAATCAGAGGTGATCAAAAGCTAGCAGCAAAATACTATCTTACCATGACTAATGGACATTGTGACCGTTATGTCTACATAGATGATGACCCTTTGGAGGAGAGATGAAAGACGCACTCAGCCGCTAGAACAAATGATACCAGTTCCGGTAGAAGGAGTTGTCTTCAAAAATTTCCTAGTAAGTGAGAAGTTGAGCGAAGAAGAGTGCGATCAATTGACCAAGTTGCTGAACAAGTGCAAGGGGGAATTTGCTTGGGTATCGTCTGATATGCCCGGTATTTATAGAGAAGTAGCCAAGCACCGGCTAAATTTCAATCCTGAAGCCAAGCCGATCCTGTAAAAACGTTGGGCCTTTTCGAAAGAAAAGGCAGAGGAGATTGAAAAAGAAGTAGCCCAACTCATGGAGGCAAACTTCATGCGTGAGGTGTAATATTCGTCATGGTTAGCGAACCAGGTAGTGGTCCCCAAACCTAACGGAGAATGACAGATGTGCGTTGACTTCACGGAACTCAATGAAGCATGCCCAAAAGACTGTTATCTGTTACCTTAGATAGAGTAGTTAGTGGATCAAACGGAAGGATATGAGTATCTGAGTTCGCTAGATGCAAATTTAGGATACCATCATATACTCATGGTAGTGGAAGATCAAGAGAAGACAACTTTCATCACTCTGAAAGCCACTTACTGCTATCAAGCTATGCCTTTTGGTTTAAAGAATGTTGGAGCCACATTTCAGAAAACGGCTAATAAAATATTTGAGGCTCAAATTGGCATAAATATAGAGGTATACGTAGACGATATGCTAGTGAAAAGTAAAGTTTTGAGTCCCATTTGGAGGATTTAGAAGTATTTGGACTCCTGCGCGGATATGGCATGAAAGTTAATCCCAAGAAGTGCATGTTCGCATTTCAGGCGGGAAAGTTTCTTAGCTATATTGTCAGTCGCAAAGGAATCCAACCAAGTTGAAGGCGGTTCATGACATGATTTCCCCAAGAAATGTCAAAGAAGTTCAAAGGCTTACTGGCAAAATCATTACCTTAAGTCGGTTTATTTTAAAGCAAGGGGAGCGATGTCTTCCATTTTTTAAACTTATCCGGAAGACGCCCCATTCTGCTGGATGGATGAATGTGAAATAGCTTTTCTCGATCTAAAAGAGTACCTCACTTCTGACTTGTTGCTAACCTGGCTGGAAGATTGAGATACTCTCTATCTTTATTTGGGGGTTGCTGATGAGGTAGTAAGCGTTGTCCTAGTACATGACGAGGAAGGCGTTCACAAACCCGTTTACTTCGTCAGTCGAATCTTGAAAGATGCAGAACTGATATACTGCCAGATTGAGAAAGTAGCGTTTGCTCTAGTACAAACTACTCGGAAGATGACACAATATTTTTAGGCAGATCCGATAGTTTGCTCTTGAGGATCTTGAAGCCCCTATCCAACAATGCAACTGAGTATGAAGCTCTTCTAACCTTCTTACGTATCGGGAGGAACCTGACGGCAAAGGGAATCCCTGATATGGGAGTCCTGGAAGATTTTCACTTAGTTATATATGGTGATTCCAAGTTGATAATAGATCAGGTTAACGGTCATTCGCAAGTCAGGGATCCTACAATGTTGCGGTACCTGATAAAAGCTCAAAAAGAATTGGCCAAAATCAAGGAAAAAGGAATTTAGGTCAACATTGAACACATACCTAGGGAAGAAAATACGGAAGCGGACGAGATTGCCAAGATGGATACTGATTCAAGCGCAATTATGCCACTCGATGCAATGATAGAAGAGATCACAATACCCTCCTTCATGGAGGAACAACTCTCTTTTTGCGTGCACGAAGCTGCGACCGACTGACGCACCCAGTAATTGACTATTTTAAGGATGGTGTGTTACTAGAAGATATTGTTGAAATGAAAAAAAGGTTCTCAAACGGCCCGACAAATGCACGTACTATGATAATGAACTCATCCGTCAATGCTTCTCCCATCCGGCAGCAAAATGCATATCCGAGGTAGAAGGTCTCTATACGCTTACAGAAATCCATGAAGGCGTCTGTGGAATGCACGTGTCTGAGCACACAATGGCTGCCCAAGTTATTGGGACTGGATTTTATTGGCCTACGACCCAAAAGGATTGTGACAATTTCGTAACGACATGTAGAAAATGCCAAGAATTTGCGGGGGTCCCACGACAACCAATCACAGAGATATCGATGCTTGTCAGTCCCTGCCCATTTGCTAAATTGGGGATCGATATTCTTGGTCCCTTCCCAAAAGCGAATCCTCAGCTCAAGTGTCATTGTGGCAATGGATTATTTTACGAAGTGGGTTAAGTCGGAAGTCGTCCCTATCATAACGACAGAAAAGGCTTGGCACTTCTTCCGAAATAAGGTTATCATGCAATTCGATGTTCTGCGGATCCTCATCAGCGATAATGGAACACAGTTCACTAGCCCATATTGTCAGTAACTAAAGATCAAACAACGGCTCTCCTCTGTTGCTCACCCTCAAACAAACGGTCAGACGGAAGTCATCAACCAAACCATTCTGAGTGGAATCAAGAAAAATTTAGAGGGAGCTTAGAAGAAATGGGCCAAAGAACTACAGTTTGTTATGTGGGCCTACTAAATAACCATTAAGAACTGGAGAAACTCCATTTGCAATGGCCTATGGCATTGAATTTGTCACCCTAGTAGAAATTGGAGCCTTGAGCCTCCGAATTGAGTACTTCAATGAGGAGCAAAATGAATACAGGCTACAGGCACAACTTGAATTATTATTGGAGTTGCGAGAGCAGGCGATCCTAAAGACGCTTCACTATAAGAGTAGAATGGCCAAGTACCATAATCAGCGCGTCAAAGAACGATTGCTGAAGGTAAGAGACCTAGTGCTGCTAAACAAAAAAATGAATGGTCAACCCATGAGGAAGATGATTCCCAATTGGGAAGGACCCTAACGGGTGATCAGAGTCATCGGGAAATGAGCTTATCACCTAGAGAAACTTAACGGTACCCCGTTACCCAACTCTTGGAATATTGTAAATTTAAAGTTATATCATTCAAGAGCAGATGTATTGCTAATGTCCTATATGTGGATAATAACAACATGGGCATAGGCTTTAACGTTGAACCACATTAAAAAAACATGCGTGTTCTTTATTTTATGCAGATTATGACATGCGCAATAAAAATCAGCAAAGCTCCCTAAGCCCCCCGGTCCTGCTGAATCAGACGGTGGTATGGCTTAGGGATCAATTAGCAAAGCTCCTAAGCCTATTCCATTCCTACTTAATTAGACGAAAGCAAGGCTTAGGAGTGAATCAAGCATGCTGCACTAACAGATTTTTCACCATGGTTTTCAGAGGAAAGTGAAAACCGTAGGTAAACATCTTGGAGTATAAAACTCTATGGTTATCAGTCAAGGAACTATTCAACCTAACGTTTGGGGGAGCTACAATGGCCTTATATTTTATCGGCAACTCAATCCCATACTTCAGCAACTCTAGATCTAACTCTTCTCCAGTCCTAAGTTTGGTAGCAGTTCTCTCAAGTTGTTCGTCAGTGGTAACAACAGGACGCTTAGGAGCCATTTTTTCAACCACAAGCAACACAAAGAAGAAGAAAAGGTTGAGAAATACCAGGTACTGCAGAAATCCTTGACGAATCAAGCCCAAACGTCGAAGAAGGAAGCGGCAGAAGCGAGAGAGAATCTGGGTCAAGAAGATGAAGTGAAGCGGCTGAGAAAGGAAAATGAATTAGGTTTCCAAGGGAGAACCACTTTTAAAAGAAACATCTCTCTAACCGTCAGCGTGCCCAATCGGTCGCTGACACGTGGCTCATCTGTTCTGAAAAGTAGCAAGTTGTCAATAAAGCTGAGCGGCGCATTTAAAGAGGAACAGCCCACACGCTTCCTAAAGGATTTTTGAATTTCAAAATTCAAAAAACCTTACCAGTGAAGAGACGTTCCTCCTCAAAAGTAACAAGCAGTTATAAACATTTGGCCATTACAGCGCCACGTCACAGGTATACTTTAAGTTAAATTTGACTTTATTGCAAACTAAGTTTTTATTTGCAGGAATGAAGAAAAACTTTTCAAATACTTGGAAATAAATCAAAACGGCAACATGCCGATTGTCAGACATCAAGAGGGAAACGGCAAGCCCTTGGTAAACACTCGGGCTCGTTTGTTGTTGGGCCTCTGATAATACATAAAATTATCAGAAGGGCATAATGGACTTTGCACCTTCACAAAGTACTGTTGACCAGCCAAAACGGCATCGCGACCGTTTGACCAAGTCCACAGGAATAAGTGACCAAAGGACAAGTCTAGCCCGATTGTCTCAAATCGGGACAAGGCCGATCCATCCGCCCAAGCATGAGGAAACGGATCGGCACCGTTATATACCCTGGCCTGGTCAATGTGTCACCAAACGGCACCCAGCCGATTCTACACAACGGCAGCCTGCCGATTCCACCCCAACGGCATCGTACTGATTGGGCATAGATATTAAGCTCCCCTCACAGATATTATTTATATAATACTCCATAGTCAGTATACATTTAGTCAAGGTTGGTAGGGAGGATAACCTGCTCCCATCAATTCATCATCTGACAACTGGACAAGGGGACGACTCTATTCCCCTAAAGTAAGGTCTCCACCCCACGTTATAATGATGAACCCCTACTCCTAGACCACCTGCTGCGGAAAAAGGGGAAGGGATGTCAGAAGATCTAACCACTCTAGCCCAGCCTAAGGACTAGATGAAGGTATATAAAGGAAGTTTCTTCTTTTACTCAAGGACACACACTGAAAAATACACACATTTTCCCTACACTTAACCAGAATACTGACTTTGGCATTGGAGCTTTTAGGCCGGAAAACACTTCCGGCACTGTGCAGGTCCCTCACGGAGCTCCAGCTACCACCCTCCAGCGTGCTACTTTACCAAAAACCCCTCACTCCGTTCAACGGATTATCAGTCTGCCATCGCATCATAAAGCCCAACCTCGACTACTGTTAGAATAAATCGATCGCCATAATTTTCGCTGAGATCAAGATCTCCTCGTCGGCGCTTATTAAATGCCAAAGAGAGGGACATAGAAAATAAAGTTAGAGCATTAAATGAGCCATCAAATACTCCCTCCGGTCCGAATTAAACGTCGCGCACGTATCTCGAGGAGGCCGGATGACTCACTATTTGTCCCCGAAAAATTCCGTACTTTTTTTCGAACGTACGCAAATCCTTAACGTACGTTCGAAAAAAAGTACGGAATTTTTCGTGGACAAATAGTGAGCCATCCGGCCTCCTCGAGGTGCGCGCGCGACGTTTAATTCGGACCGGAGGGAGTACAAAATATTGTCAAAAGGAAAATGACGTCTATTTCACAAGAGGTTAAGTTTTAGGTCTTATATAAACCTCATATTTTTTAAGCATAACCAAGTAAACTCTCTTAAATACACATAACAACCAAATTCTCTCGGAATTTATTACCTCCCAATTATCATTTCTAAAATTCAATCATCATTTCATTAATAACATTCAATAGAGTTCTTAAACCTTTCATCTACCATCTCTAACTTGAGCTTTGGAGCATTGATCACAAAGGGAAACCCTCGTGACCATTGCAGCTCACTTCAAAATCAAGGAAGGCTCTGTTTGACGTTCCGGTTCTAGTTGGGAAAAAGGTTGTGCAAAAGTGCTGTGAAAATCACTTTTGGAAAAAGTAGTATGCTGTTTGGTAAATATTTTTTAAAAGTTTTTTGAAATACCTGAGTTGTTTGGTAAAACAATTTTTCAAAACTATAGTTTGGATGTAAAATGACCATAAAGGATATAATTTATTTAAAGTATTATAATTAATTTTTTTAATATCTTTATATATATTTTTAAATAAATAATTTAAAAAGGTAATTAAATGGTATAAAACCTATTTTTAAAAAATTAATAAAATAGGAAAAGTGGATCTAGAATTACTTATTTTGAGATGGAGATTTTATTGTGGTAGTTTTTAATTTATTTTGATCTATTATATAAAGTAAAAAAATGAAATTAAAATGAAAAATAAAAAAAAGGAGAGAGAGTTTTTGCTGGAAGCTCCAATTTGGAGCTTCTCCAAAAGTGGCCAAATTGCAGGTTATGAGGAGTGGGCTTCTTTACCAACAATTGCCAAACGCCCACTTTGACTTTTGGGTTCTGGAAATTAGCTTCTTAAGCTAGAACCAGAACCCCAAAGGGCACCGAAGAGAGTTGTCAGGAAGAGAGTTGTTCAGTAGAGAGTTGTCCAACGAGAATCAAAAGAAAATTAAGCCATATATTATCAATTATCACCCTTAGACACATACCCACTGAAATATATTATCATTAGTTATTACATTTGGTTTTCAATTTAATAGGCTTCCTCACCAAATTGGATGGGTGAGCCAAAATTTTCTTTTCTCAACATGCTACAAGGCGTTGGTGCCAAAATTTTGTTTCCAGCAACTCAAAATGGAAAATTTTAAAATTTTCAGTCACTGGACTCATGGCTTTTGTCCATGGGGCAATAAGTGAGACCATTATTTTGTCATATTTTCAAGTGATTGGTAAAGAGAAATGGTACAAGTTTGAATACTTATATAAAACTGTTATCTAAAGAAACTGTACAAACTTCAGTAATTAGCAAATCAATTTGTAGTCACTTGACAATCAATCTTGAGAATTGCATAAGATATTCTATCTACATCGGTTCTTCCTGAGATAGATCTTTAAAATATTTTGGAGCATCAAGCATATAGAAACAACCTGATCTCCGTATAACCAAATGCCTAGTTCTACTTGAGTTGCACTCTAAGAGGTTGAAACAGCGGGTTGGAGCTTATTTCATTCTTTGTTGCATTTTCACATACACGTAGAAGGGGCAAGGGGATGACCCATAGTTTTTTGCTTATGTGGCATTGAGTCTCACATGCTAGTGTGGACAAAATAACGACCGTTTAGACTTAAGGACCATATTAAGAAAATTTAGAAAATTTAGGTAAAAGGGTACCTCAGAATAAAAAGTTTAGATTAGATTAAGAAATTTTAGAAAATTAAAAGATGAAAACAAATTTAACCCAACACGTGGAGGTTGATTATCAGTCTGGTAAGCCAACTCACTAGACCAGAGTAGAAATTCTCCAAATTGAAATAAGTTGACAATTTTTTTAGCCTTGATTTGCCCTACAAAAATGCTGCAATTGGGGTCAAGAAGTGAGATTTGGCATCATGACCCTTCTCAGAAGTGAGATTTCTGGATTGGGGTCAAGAATTTGTTATAAATTATAATTATGTTAATTTTTGGCAGATAATATTATTCAAGAACACTTACTAGATACTGTAACATAATGATAAAGTCATAATCATACAATAATAAATCATAATCTAAGCATAGCTAAAAATATTAGGAATCATGTGCCCCACACATGGATCCAACTAATACTAAAATGTGTCCAATCGAAAAACATTTTTTTTTTTTTTTTTGAAAAGGAAAAACATTTTATAGGTACATACAAAAGGCACGGCATTTATCTTAGGAAGATAAGAATAAGAACGTGAGTGTCATCCAAAACCATGTCATTATCTTAAAAGAGAAAAGAAAAGAAAAGAAAAAGGTCATTATCACTCTCGATTTTAAGTGCTTTCTTAGCCAATTACTTAATATATATACAAGAAATGCAGAAAAATAATTATTTTAATATATTCTGATTTTATTTACAGTTTTATTATTTTAAAAAAATTCTTGACTTTTCCTTTTTATTAAAGTTTCAGATTTATTAAAAAAAATTATACTTTTTTTATGTTTTTGGAAATAAAAAAATTAAAGATTTTTTTCTTCAATTTCACGCACGTCTGTATTTACCAGCACATCATTACTCCCAGTTGACAGTAACTTGCGTAGGGACCAAATTAACTAAAAAATCCGCATCACAAAGATCAAATTAGTCATATTTAAACCACAAGAATAAAATTAAACAAAGTTTTATAGCATAGATGCTAAAAATATCATTAAACCTCTCTATATATATATATATATCACCAAAGGCAATAAATAGAAGCTAGTTATTTTTTTTTGGGAAATATTTTTTTGGCCATCATGTAGTGGTTAGCCACCACCTCTTTTCACCTTTGGATTAAAATGATTTAATCTCATAGGATTAAAATGATTTAATCTCATCCATTTAAACTAGATAGATCTTATGGATGACTTTAAATCATTTTAATCCAAAAGTGAAAATAGGTAGTGGTTTTTTTTAATGTATAGGTAGTTGAGATTCAAACCCTGGATTTAAATTTTTATTGGTACATTTTTCTCTTATTTTTTGTCTATTTTATATGTATTTATAAAATTCATAAAGAGAAAATGTACCTGTAGAGGAAAATAAAACTAGTTATTTACAATCATATCATATTCCTCCAATTATTTTTTTTAAAAGAAAAATATAATTGGATTAATTTATATCTGCAAGTATAAAAGGCGCGATCACCTCAGGAGCATTCCCCTATCCATACATTTCCTAAACCAGAAATCAAAGCCAATTGACCTAACTCATGTGCTGGGATATTCGTGGACCGTCTTGTATGCATAAAGGAGCAGCTATGGAAAGTAGAAGCTAGGCGTGCCACCTCTTCTAGCACCAATCCCGCATAGCTTAATGAGAAATCTCTATTAGTCAGGGCGAGAACGTTCTGCAAGCAGTCATACTCAACTATAATCATGTCGCACCCCCATTGGCGAGCCTGTGTTATAGCGTCTCTTAGCGCCAGAGCCTCCGCTATTCGCGCCTCAATTCTATGCGGAAGGTAAATTGCTCCTGAGAACACCGTTTCACCCCTTGCATCTCGAGCTATAAATCCTAAGCCAATACCCGTAGTCCCTACCGCTGCATTTGTGTTCACCTTTACCCCCCCTATAGTAGGAGGCTTCCATTTCGGGACGACAGGTTGGGGAGTCGGGGCAGCGGGTCTGTGCTGCTGACACCATGCCTCCTTGAAATCAGACAACAATTTTCCGGCTCTAATAACAACCTCTTAGATTGATTCATCGCACTACCGGAAGATCCTATTGTTCCTCGATGTCCATAGGGACCAAAGGATGGAGATGAGCTTCTCTATATCCGATTCATCCAAAGATGTCTATAGCCCTGCTAGCCAATCCACCCAACTGTCTCCTTGCATCCCCGAAACCCTATTCCAGAAAGCAAACTTTCCCCACACCCCCCTTGCAAACGGGAAAGACAACAATAGATGTGGAGTCGATTCAACCTCTTCGTTGCAATAGGGACATACGGGGTCCACCAATACACCTCTCCTTGCTAGGTTTACCCTGGTTGGGAGAGAGTCACTCCCTAGCCTCCACATGAAGTTTTTGAACTTTTGAGGGATATAAAGCCCCCACAAGAATTTCCACCAACCTCTACTGGAATCCGGGCACTCGTGCGATGTTACCGATGTTAGACAGTGGTATCCACTATGGACTCAATACTTCCTATTTGTAGTTTCTTTCCACACAAGAGTATCATTCGCCTCACTCCGACTAAGCGGTAGGCTTAATATTGTTGATATTTCCTATGGCAGAAAGAGTTGTTCCACAAGGCCTGCCTTTCAGCACCTCTGTTCCCTATCAATAAGCTCAGCCATTGTTGCCTCCTCATCGAGACCCATAATCGGCGCTGTGATCATCCCATTCACAGTTGTCGGAAGCCACGAAACTTTCCAAATTCCTATTCGTTCGCCATTCCCTACCCTCTAGAAGCATCCTTTATAGAAACCGTTCTTCCTGCCAGAGTGCTACGCCATACGTAACTAGGGCGAGAGCCCATCCCTGCCTCTAGGAAGTCCGAGTGGGAAAAGTACCGCGCTTTCCAGATCTGGAAGAGTAGAGAGTTTGGGTATTTATGCAGCCGCCAACCTTGTTTGGCTAGAAGTGCAAGATTAAATTCCCTGAATTTCTGAAATCCCAATCCTCCCACGTCCTTCGACTTACAGAGATTTTCCCAAAACACCCAATGCATCTTACGCTCCTTAGAATTCCCCCCCCCCCCCCCCACCAGAATCTTCTTGTCACCTTTTCTATGTCCTCACAGATGGAAATTGGGATCTCAAAATAACTCATCATATACGTCAGAATGGACTGGATGACCGATTAATTAGGACATCCCGCCCTGCCCAGGATAATTTTTTCTCTTTCCACCCCCCTAGTCTCTTGCAGATCCTATCCCGTATCGGTACGAACATCCCTTTCTTAGTGCGACCAAAAGACACTGGAAGCCCTAAGTACCTGGCATGGGATTCCGTCTCCACCATTCATAATCTTGTCTTCACCCGAATTCTGGCGTCTTGGCCTACGTTCTTGCTGAAGCACACTTCTGATTTGTCTAGATTTATCTTCTGGCTAGAGGCTTCCTCGTATTCCTTCAGAATGGAGCTAATGACTATTGCCTCACTTTCCTCCACTTTCGAAAAAATGAGGCTATCATACGCATAGAATAGATGACTGACCTGTGGGCTACCCAGACAGACCCTGTATCCATGTATCCTGTTAGTCGACGCTGCAGTCTGAAGCATCGCTAAAAGACCTTCAGCACAAAGCACAAATAGATATGGGGACAATGGATCCCCCCGCCGGAGGTGTTTCTACCCGATTTTTGACTTTTAATTTTTCATCATCAAATATTTTTCTCATTTCAAGCGTCAATTTTCTTAAAATCATACGTCAGTTTATTTTCGTCCAACTGATATTTATTTTTACGCCTCGTGCCATTTAAATTTTATTTCATCACTTTTTCGTATTTTTATCGCTTTTCTCATTTGAACTCGTATCGGTTCCGAGCAAAATTCTCGAAACCAGCGGTCGAACATTTTAGCTCATTAGCTTTTTTTTTTTAATTCGCGCCATCTCTTGGCATTTCATTCAATTTTTATTTTAAGCAGTTTTTCTGTTCGAACGTTTGTCATTTTTTGGTGATTTTTTATCAGACAACATAGCGAACTTTTTGTCTCTCCCTGTATGCTAATTATCTTAGTTTATTTTATTCTACGTCCTAACGTTTTCTGTTTAAGGCTTTAGCAAAATTTCTTGTACTATAAGCTCGAACCAAAAATATTATGTTCGTATGGCATTAATATGCATTAATGCACATTAATTCTGCACACCTTCACTGTTCTCTCCTTGCTGCCCACGAACCTCAAACCGCCTTACTGTTCCTCCCTTACACCTCACCTCTTTTCCTTGCTCATCACTCAAATTTCTCTTACATATACCCCACTTTTCTCTCAATTTTCACGCTTTCTTGCTCCCTCTTGGCGAAATCAAGGCAAGCAATTTCTCATCCCTTTCATTCTTCTCTAATTCATCTAATTTATGTGTTTGCTTGCTCTAATCTCTATTTTCTTCCTTGTTTTTATTTATCTGCTCCTTTCTTGGTTCTTCCATTTTTCTCCCTCGTTCGCTTGCCGCTGCTGCTGGAGTTACTGTTGCTGGAGATAGGTTATCGCCGTTGCTGCCGTCGCCTTGCTGCTGATGGTGGTCGCCGCCGTTTCTGCCGTCGCCTTACTGCTGATGGTGGTCGCCACCGGAGCTGCTGCTGTCTCCGCCGGAGCTGCTGCATTGCTGCGCTCCACTGCTACCACTGTGTTGGTGGTCGGAGGAAGAAGATGATGAACAACACCTATTATTTAGTCATGAGTTGTGCATGGCTGGCCCAAGTAAAAGAAAAGCTGGGCCGCTAGCCCAGCGAAGGAAAGAAAGGAGAAGAAAGCTTGGCGCTGTACGCCAAGTGTGGGGAAAGCTGGGCCGCGCAGGCCCAGCGTGAGGGGAAGAGGAAAGGGCTTGGCCCTTGGCTAGGCGTGGGCCCAGCTAATGGGCCCAATTTCTAGTCCGATTTTTCAGCCCGTTTAGTTTTCATACTGATATTTCCGTATGTTTGTACTGTTCATTTATTTTCGTATGCTTGCATGTCTAATTATTTATTTTCGTATGCTTTTGCATGTTTAATTATCCTGCTTACGTTTAATCATCAAAATTATTTCGCTTGCGTATGATAATTTCGATGCCGATTATTCGTATGCTCGTACCATTTAACTTATTACTATCGCATGCTTTCGAATGCTTATATAAATTATTCCGCCAGCATTTAATCGCTAAAATTAATTATTTCACTCACGATAAGTCATTAAATATTTATCTGTTTTTCGATTATCATTTTCCCGAACTAATAATATCGACTTTGTAGGGTAAATCAACATCTCATACCCTTCACAAGTAAGCATTCCTCACCCTTTTATTTATTCCACGCTTTGTCTGTATATACACTCGTATGCATGAACATTTAAAATTATAATTTTATCATCTATTGGGCATGATCACTAAATTTGGACTTTTTATTTTCAAACATGATTTTAAACACCTCTTTTCTCTGGTAACCTTTTCAGGATGCGACTCGGGTGCCTAACACCTTCCCGAGTCCATAATACGACCCCGAATCAATGTTCTCGGGTTCAGACACTTTTTGCCTTAGCTTTTTATTTTCTGTCATAACTTTAGGTTCCCTAAACTTAGAAACAAATTAGGGTGGCGACTTCATTGCATTATGTGAGATGAGTCCCATTTCATCTCACATCCACTCCCAAACCCGCTTCGCGTTAGGAAAAATCCAAAAAGGGGGTGCGACAGTTTGGTGACTTCACTGGGGACGAGTAGGGTCGAAGCCAGAATTTTTGAGGTGTTTGTTTTTTTTCAATAAATTGCTAAATTTGTTTCATATGATTTTTGCCATGATTAATTATTTTTCATGTATTTATTTACTTGATAAATTGTCATTTTTTCTTCATGTACATGATTAATTATTTTTCAGGTATTTACTTGCTAAACTGTTGAATTCTTGTATGTTTTTTTTATGCATGATTATTCATATATTTATTCGCTTTGATAAATTGCTGTATTTTTATGCATGACTAATGATTTATTAATTACTTTGATAAACTGTCATTCATATACATTTCTTGCATAATGCCCTATCGCCGGGCTTTTTTCCAAATAGAAATAGGTGGGTACTAGTGAGGCCCTGGGGCATGTGTCCCGGGTAGTTTTCATGAATCCTGAACTCGGACTCGAACCCCTAAATAGGTGAGCGCCTAGAACTTTTGATGGTTCGTTAGGCAATCATCCATTTACTAAGGAACCATTTTCATGGTATCGTTCGGGAACCTTCCAGCCAGTTAGAATTAGTAAATGTCACCCTAGCATATGCATCATGATAATATGCGATTTTGCTTTGTTATTATCATAATTTTCCATATTTGCATTTTTATATTTTGTCTTTATTATTGCCATTATTTTTCACATTTTACTCTTCTAATCTATTAAATCTTTATCTAAATTTTCCATCCATTCAAGGTCTAGATGCTATTGATTAGTTTCTTTTCTTTCCTACTTGCAGAACAAGGATATGAAAGAAAGCTTCGCACAACAGTCGAGCCTACGACTATAAACAAGGGCGTTTCGTGGGAGGCAGCCCGGCTACATGTTCTTTCCAAATATTTTAATTTTTTGTCGGTTTCAATTTTTAATACAGGATTTTGGGATATCCTTCCCTCTAGACTTATTATTTAATTCCCTCTTTATCTCAGGAACAACGAAACTTGTGATCTGGGGGGCAAGCAGGTGAATGATGACCAGAAAAAGTCAATAATCAACCATATTTTCACCGAGGGGCAAGGCATAGAGAGCGGAAATTCGCAACAAAGAGTTCTCTACGTCTATCCTACCCTTGCCTCTAGATCATCAGGAACCCCCTCTCTTTCTCGCAGCATGGAGACCTCGGGATATCATTTCACATACATATCACGGCTGAGACTCATGACTATTTCCTTTCATTTGTTTTCAGGTCAAAAATGGCTCCTGAAAAGCAAATGGCTCCCCACAGGCTCCCATAACCAAACTTCGAATAGGAAAAATAGCCGAAAAGGTTAAGGTATTGGAAGCAAGGATGGAGAAACTAGAAGAACAAGTTCGGGTTACCACAGAACAAGTATCGCAAACCAAAAAGGAACAAGATGAGAAGATACTCTTCATCTAGCGCTCCAGACCTATCTGTGCCTCGACCGTCATCCGTTGCTGGGATTTTATGGGCATGGCAGAATCCTTGCAGTAGCTTCGCGCACGCCTCAGGTGCTGTAATTAGACGGCGTATCAACGCTCCAAGTAGCACGCCCCTTGATTATCCACCAGCTGACCCCACTCTCGATCTTGGTGAAGAGGAGACCTATTCAGAACCCTAATATTTTTACCCATCTTAAGGTTGTTCTATTCAACTCATAAGGACTAGATCATCAAGAGTCCAGCTTCCTGAGCATCATCAGACTCAGCCACATTTCTCTTATGGTAGCCTTTCTGACGTGATGGTCGAATAGGGAACCGAGTTAGGAAAGATCGGTGGTTCTACAACGGTAACAACACCTCAGAGCACTCTCCCTGGCAAGGAAGACGGCGACTTCGTCTCTCACCTACCTAGCCACAGGCCGCCATTTTCACCTGTTAGTCCACTAGAGAACCAAAATACCCATTAGAACCGGAAACCATTGCCGCCTCTTCCCGTTCCATTAGGGGAAATTTACAAGCATCTCTTGGTGGCAGAGCTAATCGCGTCCACTCCAATCCAGCCTATACGACCTCCTTATCCCAAAATGGCATGATCCTGATGCTAGACGTACGTGCTATGCCGGAACTCAGGGCCACACCTTAGAAAACTGCTCTACTCTCAGAGGAAAGGTTGATCACTTGGTCAAAGGTGGACCGATCTCTTTGGAAGGACCTCACATGATCACCAACCAAGACATGCCCTAGGCAATAGAGGAGAGAATGTTACTTTGAGGGAAAAGGTCATTGACTCCTTAGTGTCAAAACTATCCAAGGAAGTGGTCTCCATTGCGCTGGCCAAAAGAGGGTACTTACAACACTCGAAAATCATCAACTCAAGTCTTACCCTGGTCGAGGCTGCTTCAAACTTCCATCTTGGAGAAGAAGGATCGACTCAAAGCCCGTAAAGAAGTCTGGGGAGGGGCCTGTGTACAACCGGACAACCTCCGTGCATTCCTGATGTTTCTTTGTAGTACATATGCATGTTTTTGTTATTTTCCCAAAATGGATTTTGCAAAACTTATTCGTAGGACCTTACGTTCCTTTTTGAAAATATGAATATATGCGGTTTTATTTATCATTTCAAACGTCTTTTACCTTTCACATTCTAATTTTCAGGATGAATGATA
Organism: Viola odorata; assembly: GCA_963691705.1. Taxonomy (NCBI): domain Eukaryota; kingdom Viridiplantae; phylum Streptophyta; class Magnoliopsida; order Malpighiales; family Violaceae; genus Viola; species Viola odorata. The sequence goes on along the minus strand of OY829540.1, from coordinate 35,673,964 downwards.
AATTGGTTTGTCTTGAAAAACCCTATGTGTTTTCAGGAGATGAGATCGCCACCGAGACTGAAGATAAGGTTGAGATCCCACACGGGTTAGCTCGTCTAGTGGAAAATTCAGAGAAAAAATAGTCCCTCATCAGGGAGAGTTGGAAGAGATCAATTTGGGGGGCAAGCGACGAAAATCGATGGATAGTCAAGATCGGGAAACTTTAAACTCTATTCAGAGAGAAAAGTCAGTCACCCTCCCAACAGAATATACAGATGTGTTTGAAAACATGCCAGGTCTTGATCCTAGTATAGTTGAGCATCACATCCCATTAAAACCCGAGTTCAATCCAGAAACTCCGAAGGATGCATCCTGACACCCTTTTGAGGATCAAAAAGGAAGTCGCGAAGCAACTAGACGCAGGTTTCCTGAGAGTTACTGAATACCTAGAGTGGGTCGACAACATCATGCTTGTACCCAAGAAAGGCGTGAAAGTACACATGGGTGTTGATTTTCGTGATCTCAATCGAGCGAGTCCTAAGGATGATCTCTCGCTCCCTCATATCGACGCCCTGGTAGACAATGCCGCCCATAATGACAGTTTCTCCTTCATGGATGGTTTTTCGGATTACAATCAAATCAAGATGGCTCCGGAAGATGGTGAGAAAATAACTTTCATCATGCCCTAAGGGAACCTTCTACTACAAGTCATGGCCAGCACCACGGGATGCATTATAAGGCAGGACGATGAATCTGGGAGACGTGACCAGGCCACTTATTACCTGAGTAAGAAGTTCAACGAGTGCGGGATGCGCTACTCCGTATTAGAACGAACTTGTTACGCCATAGCATGAAGCACTCAAAGACTTAGGCAGTACTTGTTGTATTACACGACGTGGCTGATTTCCCGTATGGATCATCTGAAGAACATCTTCGAGAAACCTTACTTGTCAGGTCGGATCTGCAAATGGTAAGTTCTGTTGGTTGGACACGAAATTATCTATGTGAAGCGAAAGACGATTGAAGCAAGCACTCTTGTCGATCACTTGGCTGACCACGCTCTCGAGCCTCTAGAGTTTAACTTCTCTAATGAAGACATCATGATTATCAATTTTGAGCACATGGGAGATGCTAAAGAAGATGATCAGTGGACCATGTTCTTTGACGGCGTAATAAATCTTTCGGGAAGCGGAATGGGTGCTGTTGTCATAGTCCCGATGGTCGTCAATTCTCCGTAGCATGCAAATTGAACTTCCCATGTACAAATAACATCGTCGAGAAAAAGGCATGCGTTAGCAGGCTAATCACTACGATCGATTTGAAGATGAAGAAATTGAAAGTCTTCAGAGACTCGACCCTCGTCATCCATCAGGCCCAAGATTAGTGCAGATTAGGGATTCAAAGACGATACCTTATCAGAGGCTGTTCACCAAACTCATGAAGGAGTTTGAAGAAATCAACTTTGATCGGATCAATCGAGAAAATAATTACTTCATAAACGCATTGGCCACTCTAGCTTCGAGGTTCAACGTGGAATGCGGCATAATGCTCCAATGGTAGAAGTAAAGGAGACGCCAACATGTTGTGCTTTAGAAGATGAGCCTGATGGGGAACCTTGGTACCATGATCTGGTACGGTTCATCAAACATCAAGAATACCCACTAGGGGCAAGCCGAAGTAGCAAAAGACTCTTCAGCGTTTGGCTTCTACCTGGATAATGGGGTTCTATACAAAAGTCTTACTTCGTTGCATCACTATTTCCGAAGCCAAAAAGATCACAGCAGAAATCCATGATGGAGTTTGCTCCACACACGCTAGTGGGAACATGATGGCAAGATAAACCATAAGACGGGGCTATTTTAGGCTCACCACCGAAGAGATTGCATCGACTACTTCAGGAGATGTCACAAATGCCAGATTTACGCTGATCATCTCAACATTCCGCCAGTTCCTCTTATGGGGAATCAATATCATCTTCCAAATTCATCCAAAAGCTTCTAATGGTCACTGCTTCATCTTTGTTGCCATTGACTATTTTACTAAATGGGTGGAAGCCGCCTCCTACTCGAGTATCATTGATAATGACACTAACATGGGAAGATTATTAGCAATCTTTGCCAGTGATGGAAAGTGAAGCATCGAAGTTCTTCCCCTTACTATCCAAAGATAAATAGCGTCGTCAAAGCTGTAAATAAGAACTCGAAGAGGATCATCTAGAAAATGGGGATCACTTACAAGGATCGGCATGATATGCTTTCTTTTAGGTTTACATGCTTATCGGATGGCAATTCGCACCTCCCGGGGACAACTCCCTACTCCCTAGTTACGGTATGGAAGCGATAATTCCCCTCAAGGTAGAAATTCCTTCTCTCAGGGTCTTGGCCGAATTTGGAATAGAAGAGTCAGATTGGGATACGAACAGATAAACCTAATCTCGGAGAAACGATTGGCTGCCATGTGTCATGCTCAATTATATTAGAAGAGGATGGCCAATAGGAAAGTATATCCTCGCAAGTTCAAAAGTCGAGGATCTGGTGCTAAAGCATATTCTTCCTCATCAGGAGGAAGGTCAAGGGAAATGGGCTCCATGGTACGAAGGTCCATATATAGTCGGGAGGCGCTCTAATGCTCACCAATATGGATAGGGATGACTTACCGAGGAATCAAACGATTTATGATTTCGAGCTCTTGGCATTCACATTGTCGCAGCAGGGATACCAATCAACATACTTAATGCGGTCTTGTTCTGTAATAATGACATGCACACCCTACAAGGCCCCAGACTTGAAATTCAACCATGATCAAATCTTTCATTTGATCATCACAATCATTCACCGCAAGATCTTCCCTTAAACACGCACCATGACCACAGAGTGAAGATCAATCCTCTAATTTGTAGGCCATTAAGTGCTGACTTTAATGGTGATCATATTCACTTATTTTATTTGCAATCCCCGGTTATAAAAGCTGAAGTGTTGAAACGTCTTTCTGAAGAGCAATGATTGGTTGGATTTCCCGATGGCAATTTGAATCTCCCGGCTGCTTTGGCAAACTATTCCGGTCGCTCTGGAAATTTGCTTTCGGATTTGAAGAAGTCCTCAAGATTCTTCAACTTATTGCACCCTTTCCTAAAAATAGAGAATCTATTTCTGAAGGGTGTCATTGTCAGCCTAGAAGATTCTCCTTGGGCAGTCAAAAAGTGAAAGAATGTTAAGGGTATTTCTCCCTTGCTATATAATGTGAGGACCATCTACAAATAAGTTGGTCTCTCTGCAAGTAAACCACCTCATTCTGCATTGCAAACAACCAATCTCGAGTTTCATTTCGAGTTCGCCTTTCCCTAGCTATTTGATCAACTCCAGAAGTGATTCAATTATTTCTAAGGAAATTTGAGTGAGCATTAGCATCCAAATAAAGATGAATCTGTAAAGCATCTGATTGGACATGCACTTGCTTTTGGCAAAGTATTCAAGTGGAGCCATTACGACATCAACATCCAAATGAGCCGTAACGTCCAAGGCATCTAAGTGGGCATCGGCGAAGTGTCAAGGAGCCTTGACGTCCAAGTGAACAAACCCACGGTAGAATCTGAATCATACTGGGGGTACCTGCATAAAGCCTCACTAGAAAAGGGAGAGTTTAAAACCTATTGATTACGTTGTCCATTTTCCTAAATCGTTCTTCAATTCTACCCATTGTTTCCCCCTTATTTTTGCAGGAACTCGAAATCATACCATGGTTACTTGCATAATGCTCAGCGAGATAAAGGAATCCTCCTCTTATCAACTCTTGAATGACCATCCTGTGTGCCCTTACTGCCCTGCCACGCGTGTCAGGGAAGTCCAGTATGCATTCTACACCGAGGGCAACCTTTTGGAAATGCCCCACTTTCATCCATTGCGGCGGCTCAGTCCCCCCTATTTTCATCCATTGCGGCGCCCCGCCCTGGTCTCAATCTACATTCCTATATGAACATTGTAGTGGGCATCAACGTCAGAGTGAGGTTTACACTCATATTTCCGCAGTAGTGCCTTACGCCGACCTCAGCACTTTTACTGCACATATCAGAGAAGTCCACTTACCTCTCTACCTCTTTCATTTTTGTACAATCATTCTGCATTCATTCCCACATTGGGGGCAATTGTTTTTTAATTCATAAAATTCATGTGAAATTGCTAAGAATTTTTAACTTTATAAATTGTGAATAAAGATTCCTTGAATAAAATCCACACTACCCTTAAATTGTCATACTCCCCTTAGCCAATGAGTAGTGCTCGACTGAGGTAGTCAACAGGAGGCAAGGTGCACAGTGAGTATGGAAGGAAAATAAATCTCCGAAGATTATTGATGACCAGTATTGGAAGGAGATCAAAAAACTGGGGCACTACTGGTTTTCGCATCTTGGCCAAGATAGTCTAGAAAGTCTTTTGCATGATTTTCTGTTCCATTTTCTTAGGAAAATTTCATGCACTGTCTATTATTTTTAAAAGGAAAAATCAGAGGACTCATTGCTTGAAACCTTGCCATCTCACTCACATGAAATGAAAAAATGCTTCAATACTACGGGGGCAAATTAATGGGGTTTAACATGATCAATATTTGCAAGAGTACAATCCTGGTACTCTTTAAACATCCAATCTTTTATAAACCTAAAGTTCCGGCGCTTAATGCCAGAATTTACAAGTGGAGCATTCATCTCTGTGTTCTTGAAACATTCTTGGATTCATGGAAAAAAAAGAGAAGGAAAAAAGGAAAAGAAAAATGGTGCTTGCAATGTCTTCATATTTTGCCTCATCAAGCGAAAATATTCAAGAAACTACATACCAAACGGACAAAACATGTCCTGATATTTTTGCCTCATCAAGCGAAAATATTCAAGAAACTACATGCCAAACGGACAAAACATGTCTTGATATTTTTGCCTCATCAAGCGAAAATATTCAAGAAACTACATGTCAACGGACAAAATATGTCTTGATATTTTTGCCTCGGCAAGCGAAAATATTCAAGAAACTACATGTCAATAGACAACATACGTCTTGATATTTTTGCCTCAGCAAGCGAAAATATTCAAGAAACTACATGTCCAAAAATGCTGGTATAATAAATGGGCGGAAATAACTAAGAAAAAGGCAGTCGATGAATCAAAAGAATGAAAAGTAAACGGTTGTTGTTCTGTTTCTATTTGCATGATTCTGTCATAAAGCACCTGAAGTTTTGGTTTATGTAAGCTTGGATGTTTGGGGTATTGGTTAGGCCTCAATAGTAAGGATTTGGAGGTATAAGTTGAATCGTTTAAAGCACTCTATGTGAGTTAGATAATGGGTTTCCTTGCAAAGTATTCTCGGATTTTGCTTTTTCTGTATGTGGGGGAATTAGCTCATGTTTTACCATCTAAATACTTTTATTTGTCCAACAATTAAGAAGAAGTATCTCCAACGAAGATTCAAGAATCTAGGCGCTCCGAGTGATCAAGAAGAAGAAGCATCCCCAGCAAAACTTAAGAACCTGTGCACTTTGCCCTCGCCGCGGCCAAATCAACAAGCACTGTTCATTGGAAAGAAAAAAACTATCAACTTCCTTGCTTAAATTTGTCGAACCTTCTCTTGATAGGGAAGTTGTTTTTTTCTTGACAAAATACTAGGGGCAAACCTTAGGGTAGTGTGGGAATACTTTCATATACAACATATATTATTTGATCTCATTATTTTCCCATTTATCATTTGCTCTCCTTTTTCCATCCACTGCTGCTTCGTGTTTGTTTCCTCCCTATTTGCAGGATACAGATTTGCGTCAGTGGAATCTCACACTGTGAACAGTCTCTGTCAATAAATCCGTCCAATTGACGCCTGAATAGAGCACGTTACCACTCCACCATCAATTTCGTGCGCCGGATCACGCTCCCCACCATCCAGCAAACATTCGAATGGAGCACGTTACCACTCCACCATCAATTTCGTGCGGCGGATCACGCTCCCCACCATCCAGCAAACATTCGAATGGAGCACGTTACCACTGCACCATCAATTTTGTGCAGCGGATCACACTTCCCCCACCATCCAGCAAACATCCGAATGGAGCACGTTACCACTCCACCATTAACTTTGTGTGGCGGTCAATTTCCCCCACCATCCAATAAATATCCAAATGAAGGTCATGTCCCCATAATATATCTTCAAATATCCCCAACATTCAAGCAAAGGATTAAACCGACATCCGACGGGCAGCAACGTCCGAAAGGATTTCGTCATCAACCTCCTAGTGGGCAACAACGTCCGAGTGGAGTTTTCATTTCAATTTTCGCATCAATATCCCAGTGGGCAGCAGCGTCCGAGTGGATTTCTCACCATCAACGACCTCACTATCAGAGATCGTCCTCAGAGATCAGATCAACTTTCCTCATTATCAGAGAAGAGAAGCTCATCCTCCTCACTATCCGAGATCATCCTCCTCACTATCAGAGAAAACCTCCTCACTATCCGAGATCAACGACCTCACTATCAGAGATTGTCCTCAGAGACCAAATCAACTTTCCTCATTATCAGAGAAGAGAAGCTCATCCTCCTCACTATCCGAGATCATCCTCCTCACTATCAGAGAAAACTTCCTCGCTATCAGAGAAGATCATCCTCACACCAATGTCCGGAGAGCGATAGCATCGCACGGACGTGCATTTACATCTTCAGCACCAACCTCCAACGGGCAGCAATGTCTAAGAGGAATTCAGCGCTGACACCCAACGGGCAACAACGTCCAGAAGGATTTCACATCAACCTCTAACAGGCAACAACGTCTGAGTGGAGTTTTCCAAGCAGGGGGCAACAACGCCCAAGAAAAGCTACATCACCATTAATTTTCTGCATCAATCAGCGATGGCCTAGGAGTACGACCCTCGACGTAGCTGAAGTTTAATTTTCTGCATCAATCAGCGACGACCTACGAGTACGACCCTCGACGGAGCTGAAGTTTAATTTCCTACATTAATCAGCGATGGCCTACGAGTACGACCCTCGACGTAGCTAACATTTAATTTTCTGCTTCAATTAGCGACGGCCTACGAGTACGACCCTCGACGTAGCCGAAGTTTAATTTTCTGCATCAATCAGCAACGACCTACGAGTACGACCCTCGATGGAGCTGAAGTTAACATTTTCTGCATCAACGTTTGAGAATTGTGGTGTCCCCGTTCAGATATCAATTTCATTTCCTGCACAGAGGTCCAAGAATTGCGGTGTCCCCGTTCGGATCTCAAGTTTACGTTTCCTGCATCGACGTCTGAGAATTGCGGTGTCCCCGTTCGGACGTCAAATTACATTTTTTGCACCTTACTTTCAACAATAACCTAGGAACTACGAGTACTACCTTCGCCCCGGACAAAATTTGCCAATCACCCACTCCCAGTTATGTCTACATTTACATTTCACATTTTCAAAACCATTGCTTGTTCGGGAGCAACCATCTTTACTGCTCATCAAAAATCTAGGTTACACCGGATTTTTGATAAGACATTAAAGAGGGGGCAACTATTGTTGCCCGATTTTTGACTTTTAATTTTTCATCATCAAATATTTTTCTCATTTCAAGCGTCAATTTTCTTAAAATCATACGTCAGTTTATTTTCGTCCAACTGATATTTATTTTTACGCCTCGTGTCATTTAAATTTTATTTCATCACTTTTTCGTATTTTTATCGCTTTTCTCGTTCGAACTCGTATCGGTTCCGAGCAAAATTCTCGAAACCAGCGGTCGAACATTTTCGCTCATTAGTTTTTTTTTAACTTGCGCCATCTTGGCGTTTCATTCCATTTTTATTTTAAGCAGTTTTTCTGTTCGAACGTTTGTCATTTTTTGGTGAATTTTTATCGGACAACATAGCGAACTTTTTGTCGCTCCCTGTATGCTAATTATCTTAGTTTATTTTATTCTACGTTCTAACGTTTTCTGTTTAAGGCTTTAGCAAAATTTCTTGTACTATAAGCTCGAACCAAAAATATTATGTTCGTATGGCATTAATATGCATTAATGCACATTAATTCTGCACACCTTCACTGTTCTCTCCTTGCTGCCCACGAACCTCAAACCGCCTTACTATTCCTCCCTTACACCTCACCTCGTTTCCTTGCTCATCACTCAAATTTCTCCTATATATACACCACTTTTCTCTCAATTTCTTACGCTTTCTTACTCCCTCTTGGCGAAAGCAAGGCAAGCAATTTCTCATCCCTTTCATTCTTCTCTAATTCATCTAATTTATGTGTTTGCTTGCTCTAATCTCTATTTTCTTCCTTGTTTTTGTTTATCTGCTCCTTTCTTGGTTCTTCCATTTTTCTCCCTCGTTCGCTTGCCGCTGCTGCTGGAGTTACTGTTGCTGGAGATAGGTTGTCGCCGTTGCTGCCGTCACCTTGCTGCTGATGGTGGTCGCCGTCATTTCTGCCGTCGCCTTACTACTGAAGGTGGTTGCCGCCGGAGCTGCTGCTTTGCTGCGCTCTACTGCTGCCACTGTGTTGGTGGTCGGAGGAAGAAGATGATGAACAACACCTATTATTTAGTCATGGGTTGTGCATGGCTGGCCCAAGTAAAAGAAAAGTTGGGTCGTTGGTCCAGCGAAGGAAAGAAAGGAGAAGAAAGGCTGGGCCGCGCAGGCCCAGCATGAGGGGAAGAGGAAAGGGTTTGGCCCTTGGCTAGGCGTGGGCCCTATTTCTAGGCCCAATGGGCCTAGTCCGATTTTTCAGCCCTTTTAGTTTTTGTACTGATATTTCCGTACGCTTGTACTGTTCATTTATTTTTGTATGCTTGCATGTCTAGTTATTTATTTTCGTATACTTTTGCTTGTTTAATTATCCTGCTTACATTTAATCGTTAAAATTATTTCGCTTGCGTATAATAATTTCGATGCCGATTATTCGTATGCTTGTACCATTTAACTAATTACTATCGCATGCTTTCGAATGGTTAAATAAATTATTCCGCCAACATTTACTCGCTAAAATTAATTATTTCACTCACGATAAGTCATTAAATATTTATCTATTTTTCGATTATCATTTTCCCGAACTAATAATATCGACTTTGTAGGGTAAATCAACAGCTCATACCCTTCACAAGTAAGCATTCCTCACCCTTTTATTTATTCCACGCTTTGTCCGCATATATACTCGTATGCATAAACATTTAAAATTATAATTTTATCATCTATTGGGCATGATCACTAAATTAGGACTTTTTATTTTTCAAACATGAATTTAAACACCTCTTTTCTCCGGTAACCTTTTCAGGATGCGACTCGGGTGCCTAACACCTTCCAGAATCCATAATACGACCATAAATCAATGTTCTCGGGTTCAGACCCTTTTTGCCTTAGCTTTTTATTTCCTGTCATGACTTTAGGTTCCCTAAACCTAGAAACAAATTAGGGTGGCGACTTCATTGCATTATGTGAGATGAGTCCGATTTCATCTCACATCCAGTCCCAAACCCGCGTCGCATTAGGAAAAATCCAAAATGGGGGTGCGACAGGAGTCCCCTCTCTGGATAAAAAGTACATCCCGGGGCCCCATTTAGGAGGATGGCGTAGGAAACCGTTAAGACACATCGCATCACCAAAGATGTCCATCTAGCCGAGAAACCCATACGGGTCATGATTGCCTCCAAAATTTTCCACTCCACTCTGTCTTAGGCCTTACTCATATCTAGTTTGACGTTCATCCATCCTGGGCCAGCTCATTTTGTATTCAGCCCATGGAAAATCTCTTGGGCTATTAGAGCATTGTCGGTAATGAGTATTCCCATAATAAAAGTACTCTGATTCTCTGATACTATGCTTGGCAGGATTTATTTCAGGCGATTCGCAAGAACTTTGGTTATCAGCTTGATTACAACATTACACAAGCTAATCGGGCGAAACTGGGTGCATTTTGAGGGGTTGGCGACTTTAGGGATAAGGGTGATAAAGGTATGATTGAGGTAGCTAGGGTCTTCCCTATCATTCAAGATTCCAAAAACAGCTTTGCAAATAGGATTTTCTAAATAAGACCAATTTTTTTGAAAAAATAGCGGAGGCATTCCTTCCGGCCCGGGGGCCTTCGTAGGATGCATCTGCTTTAGAGCTTTAAAAACTTCACATTTTGTGAAAACCCGATCAAGATTGAAATTTATTGAATGGGAAATACGGGGGGTTATGGTTTGTAGGACATTTGAGGAAAGGTCACTTCCTCCATAAGAGAATAGAGACTTATAATATTCTAGGAATATCCCCTCTACTTCCTCTCGAGACTCCCTCCACCTACCCGACTCATCTTGGATTCTCTCAATTGTATTCTTCTTCTTACGTTGCGAAGCTCGAGCATGGAAGAATTTTGTGTTCCTATCCCCCTCTTCGAGCCAAAGGACTCGTGACCGTTGTTTCCACATCACCTCCTCTCGATGGATGAGTTCCTCAATCTCCTTTCCAATATGCTCAATCTCATCGAGGGTGGAGTCTGAGACTGGTTAATTTTGGAGTCATCCCAACTACTCTCTTTTCAGAACAATAGATATGTGTACGTTACCAAAAACCTCCTTGCTCTAGCGCGACAACTCTACCCCCACAATGTACTAAGCGTTTATCTAACGAGTCCCCATTCTCCTAGAGCTCTCCCCTACTCCACATCCCTTTAACAAAGTCGAAACATGACTCTTCCCTCAACCAGGCTGCCTCGAACCGAAACACTTTCCCTCTTGACGGTCGGTCAACTCTATCAGAATAGGGCAATGATCAGATCCGAAGTGGGGGAGGTGTTTAACAGTGGCGTCTGCGGGTCTTTGCACATTTTTCCGGGCTCTGCGAATTAATCTGGCCCCACGAAATCCCCTTCTCTAGTCTCGACCCGATATTGTGTCCTCATGTCTCTATGCCCCCTAAATGAGTTCTGCAGTCTTTAGAGAGCTCCCTGAGTCTGTAGGGGTGGATGATAGAGGACTAGAAATTTCCGGGTCTTCCTCCGGATCCTCTTCGTCCTCCTCGACCAAAGTTGCCCCCTTAAAAAAGCCTAATTTCAGCCCAAGGTCCAGCTGCTGCCACACCCAAATCCAGCCCATGGTCTTTTCCAACTGGGCCAGCACCATGGCTTGCTGCCTAGGCCCGAAGCCCACCTGCTCCTCCACCCCAACCCAGCCCAAGTCCCTTTCCAGCCGGGCCTGTCTTATGGCCTACTCCCTGGGCTTGAGGCCCATTCGCTGTCCCTCCCTGGTCGGGCTTCAGCCCGCTGCTTCCCAGCTCGTTTCCAAGCATCCCACGTGGCCCGTTTCCAAGCAACCCACATCCTCGCCACGTCCTCCACCCATTTCCAAGCCCACCTTCCACGCCCCTGTCACTAGCCACTTTCCTTTTTCTGCTCCCAGTAAATTCATCCATAAATTGGATGAATTTAATTTCAAAATCAATTAAGGCTCACCCATTACCTTGTAACTGCTCCACTAAATCACTCTCTAAAATTGCATTGGTCAACTTGCCCACTACCTCACCCACAAGGGACATTCCTCTCCTCCTCTGCTCGAATCCTACAACAACCATCTTTGACTCGGAGCTACTATGGGCCCGTTTACTTGGGAGAATTTTCAGTTTGAAAATTTGCTATTTTTCAAAAATTAGAGAATTTTTATTTCAAACAGAAAACTGGAAAACGTGTTTACTTCGCACTATTTTCCTGATCTGAAAAACTAGAAAATGTGTTTACTTGGCAATAACTGGAAAAATTTTCTGATCTGAAAACTGAAAAACGTGTTTACTTCGCACTAATTTCCAAAAATTTTAAAAACAATAAACAATTTTGTTCCTACAACTTTATTTTTTTTAATGAAAAAAATCATGTTATTATTTTCTTCTATTTGCAAAGATTAATAAACTAATGCATAATTTTTCTGCATAATTTTTTTGCACACCTTTGCTGCATTTTTCTGCATAATTTTGTTGCCCAAATTCATACTAATTTCTGCATAATTATGCCAACATTTTCTGCATTTTCTGCATGAATTTTCTGCCCAATTTTCTACACAATTTTCTGCAAACATTTTCTGAACAATTTTTAGATAAGGTAGTTGAGATCTTGTAAACATTACTAATGTTGTATTTTATCCTATGAATATTTTAGAAGTATTAAATCAATCATTAAAATACATCATGTTAAGAAATTTGTAGCCTGAGGAATGAGTTAAAAGATAGTAGTAGAACAAGAGTAAACAAAAAATTATGTGGAATCAATACATGCACCTTTGTACAAAATCCAAATTAGAGTTTATGCTAAACATCAAGATATATTATATTGTCACTTGTTTATGTAGGCTACGATATCAAAACAGAAGGCTATGAAAAATGAACTTTCTTCTTAGCGTAATGACGCTAGGGCCTTGGCGTCATGACGCTCAAAACAAAGAGTCATGACAACTGGTTTTTCTTCTTAGCGTCATGACGCTAGGCCCTTAGCATCGTGACGCTCAAAGCAGAGAGCAATGATTCTTGTCGGCGTCATGATGCCAAACATGAGTGTCATGACGCGCGAAACAGAGATGAAGGATCCAAGAAGAAATTCTGGGCGTCATGACGCGGGGTCTCGGCGTCATGACGCGGGGTCTCGGCGTCATGACGCTGACACAACATATATACACATACATACTTACTTCTTTCTGGGCGTCATGACGCGGGGTCTCGGCGTCATGACGCTGACACAACATATATTCTCAAAATGGTTTAAAACTAAAAATTAACTTCTTCATTTTTCTCAACATATATACACATACATACTTCTCCTCCTTTGTCACCAACAAAAACCAAAAGTTATCGTTCACAAAATATCCAAATCAAAAGAAACATACAATCCGAAAGTTCAAAGATAAGGTAAAATAACATGAGTTGGATACAAAAATGCAAATGACAATGTGAATGATCATTGTGGAGGAGGAAAGTGAGCCTTCAAGAAATTGAACATCTCATCTTGACGAGCTTCACTCCGATCCCAACGCTCAAGGCTGGTAGCTTCAAAGGCATTGAAGTTAGACTCAAGTTGATTGAATCGTGAGTTTATGGAGATGGTAAGAGCGTTCAGCTCGGCACATAGACTGCTATAGTCACCATCCGCATCTTCATCATCCAAATCCCTTGCAACAACAACAACAATCAGCTTTCATGCAAGGATTCTCATCCGACAAACGTGACAATTTGATTCAATCAAAGCACTTCTCCTTCAACTAACTAAAAGATCAAGATCCAAAAACTATAAATTCTATTCATTTAACTAAAACTAGTTGTCGATAAATAGCATTCACTAACCTTGAGGCATCCAAATAGCTTTCACAAAAGTGCACCAGCATGTTAATGAAGCCAACTAACAAAATTCTTGGAACAAAATCTAAAACAAGAAAGACAATATTATTGCAATTAGGGCAAATACTTACAGTATCAGGGGCACAGCCATCTAAAACTAGCTTTATCTTTTCATCTTCGAACCGAGTTGCCTCTGGTATACCTTTAACTTCAGGCAGTGTCCCCATTCTATCAAAAGTTCGTTTGTAATTAGTACGACAAAACACGTGCATTGCAAATAGTCATAGTTATATATATAACATAACGGGCACTGTATACATTAAAAAAAAGTAATAAAAGTTTACAGCAAGCATGAGAACCCAACCTATGTAATAAAGCTCATTACTGGACACATGAATGAAATACAACAAAATAACAACCAGAGTACATACTCTCGCCCTAGAAGTAAAAGCAGAGCATTGTCATTGAGGAAATGCAAGCAAACAATCCTGCAAAGGGATTCCGACTACAAATCACAAGATATTAGATGTTATGTTGTTTTCAAACATAAATGCATTGTTCCATGCATCTAGAGGGCTTTAATTAAAAATGTCACAGTTGTTATCATGCAGTCTCTAGTTGCCTAGTTTGTCAGATTTTTAACAGCATGAGCTGAAGGAAAGGAAAACTCCACCTATAAGTCCATACATTGTTTGGCTTGCCTAAAGAAGAGGGTGCACTTTGCTAGATCAAAAGAGACAAACCAATAAATTTTGAAATCCCCACGAAGAGATTTAATATCTAGAGACAAACAAAAAGATGAACCTTCCATATATGCTTGGATTTACTATATAAACAGCAAAAACCAGCCAATTTTAGTAAATTATGGAGGCCTGTAGGCCAGTGATTAGACAAGAACCATATATTGATGCTTAGATGCAAAATGTAAACCCTGTATCCAATGAGGAAATCTAATTCTCAGGGCTGACAGAAAATAGTGCTCTATCAGTCTTTTCTTCTGCAATGATGCCAGTCAAGCATTTCTTGCTCTGCAGAGTTAGCATTTAGTGTAGAAAATGAAAACAACCGTCCAGATTAAAAGCCAAATTGTTTTAAAACTTTCACCACTTTTAACTTTTAAGTAAACCAATCAGATTCCTCTCAGTATGTGAAAGGCATACAAATAAATTTGAGGCCTTGCATTCATATGTGTGTAGGTCAAAGGGAAGAGGGAAAAGATAGTGAAAGAATTAAAGTTAGTGGAAGAATTGATTACACCAATCAGGCTAGTACTTCATTAATAAAAGTAAGGAAAAAGGCAATGATATCACTTCTTGAGAAGATTACGGTAAAAAAATGGCACAAAAGACATCAATCCTTAAATACAGGAACTTGAAATCAAGGTCGAGTGGCTGAATTCATTGTGAACAAGTAATTAATTGGGCAGCAAATCAAGCAGAAAAATAGCTACAAACTTAAGCAAAAATCCAGCCACAATTAATCCAAAAATTAGCCACAAATTGAACCCAAGAACAACCACAAATTGAACATGAAAATAGCCACAACTTGAACACGAAATTAACCCGGAAATTAATCAGAAAAATAGCCACAAATTGAACACGAAAATAGCTATAAATTGAACCCGAAATTAACCCAAAAATTAATCAGAAAAATAGCCACAAATTGAACCCAAGAATAGCCAGAAATTGAACACGAACTTAACCCAGAAATTAATCAAAAAAATAGCCACAAATTGAACATGAACTTAACCTAGAAATTAATTAGAAAAATAGGCAAAAAGTTAATTAAAAAAATAGAAGAAAGGAAAGAAAGAGCTTCCCTTCTCCGCGTCGTCGGCACGAGACCAATAGAGCAAAATTCTGAAATAGCAAAAAGTTTGACAGCAGTTCCATGGATTTACCTAACCAGATTCGACGATGATATTGTTGATTGTGATGAAAATGAGCTTGACAAAGAAGCCCACAAATCCCAGAAATAGCTACCACAGGTGTTTCACGCTTCGGTACTATGGACGAAGAACGATGGATGAAGAGAAGGAGAACGTGAATCACGATGGAGAAGAAGGTCGGAGGCGAGAGAGGAGAGGAAGGTCGGCGTCAGGTAGGGCACGAGAGGAAGAAGATGAAGAAGGTTGCGTTGAGTGTTGAGGGGTAGAATGGTATTATTGAAAATTTCATTAATGTTTCAGTTTGAAATCCGAGTTTTCAGTTTTGAGCCTAAGGGAGTTAGAAAAATAGAAAACAACTTTTTCGAGTTCTTCAAATTTGTTCATTTTTTAAACAGAGAATTTTCATTTTTATTTTCAATTTGAAATAACGCAAAGTAAACACGTTTTCTGAAAAAACCATTTTTGGGAGAATTCTACGAAGTAAACGCAGCCTAATTGATTCGGAGTCATTATTCGACGGACTCGATCTACCACCCCTCGCCATAGATAATCCTACGTATTTTCAATTGTCTTAAGGAGGAAGAGTGTGAATAGTTGACAGAGCGAAAGAAAAAAGGAGAAGTTGGGAGGTAGTATACGCAAATAGGATCTGTGGTAGTACTATGTTGTACGCTTAAAAATACTTATAGTCATCTGTTACGGTTTAAACACTCGATAGATTAATCTAAGTAGGACTCTAAAAAAATGCAATTAAAGGGATAAAGGGGTGGGTAAAATTTCAAAATGTAATTGAATTGCAGCCGGCTGTAAATAATTTTTGAAATTTTAAATTTTAAATTTAAATAGATATCAAAACCAAATCTATGGATGATAAGAACAGAAAGATTCTAATGGAAATTGAAAATCAATAATCAAAATTTGAATAAATAAAATGAAAAGACTTACTTGAAACCCAGGCTGAAAGATCGAGATGACATACTCAATAGGAAAGTTGAGAGATTTTTTTTCTTTTGTATTAAACTATAGATGGATGAATGAGTCTTGAAGCCTATGTGTGTAACAAAAAGATAAAATTCCAGACTTGAATTAAAGTAATTAAATACACAAAAGTGAAATTAGTTTGGAGTTTTTTTGTTTGTTGACAAACATAGAATGTGGAGACATTTGTCTTAGATTATTTAGAATCATTAAGTGAATGGTTCAAGAAAAACAATAAGGGGGCCTAAGTCTATTTTGTTTTATGGGTTTGTCTGATAACAACGTTTATATAAGTATATATAAAAGTGGTTTTTAACTAATTGAATTGTATATTTTAATCATATTAAAATTCTCTTTTTAAAATTATAACATCTATCAAAATTCTATTTAAAGGTTAATATTATTCTTTTTCAGGCCAACCCTAGTTTTATTTTGATTTCCCGCATAAAATAACAGTTTTGAGTTCTCAAGAATTTCCTCATGGGAAGCAAGGAAATGGATATATACTACGCATAACAATAGACATTGAGACACTGACACTGGACACGAAAAAATTAAAAATTATAAAATACCGACACGGTATATATATATATTATAAAAATATCATTCATAATAATAAAAAAAATGATATTCAATTATATCTTAAGAATAAACGTCTCTTTGTTACTAATAATTACTTAAAATTTTGACAAAAAATAAGAAATAAAAAATAGTAAGTGGGACAAATATCGAATTTAACATGAACATGACATAAAAAATAAAAATGTAATTATTTCATATTACATGCATAAGCACACCAACTTTAATTTGAAGCTAACTTTTATAGTCTATATTAATTAGTAAAGTGCAATGGCAAGTAATAGAGATACCAAAGCAAAAAAGGCCCTATACATTAATTGATTGATAACTAAACCAATACATACATTGCCAGCGGGAAAAGGCACCACGAGGTCCCCCTCTTATTATTTTCATTTTTGTCAGTCCTTAGGTTATAAATTTGTTCAATTAGCTCCCCTCCGTTATAGACGTTAGCACTACCAAGTCCCTGCCATTAAAAAATGGACGGATTGCGACTAACGGACGTTAGTTGTGATTATTTAAATATTTTTTAATATATTTTTTTTAAAAATTCACAAAAAATCATTAAAAAATGTAAAAATTCACAAAAAAATGAGATAAATTTTAAAAAATTGCTAAACCTAAAAATCCAGAATTTTTTTTAAAAATTCATAAAAATGTAAAAATTCAAAACAAATGTAAAAATACCAAAAAAATCTTAAACTTTCAAAAAAATTCTATAAAATCCAAAAAAATCAATTAACCTAAAAATCCAAAAATAATTGAAAAAAATCTAAAGAAATTTAAAAAATAAAAAAATCATAAAAAATCCAAAAAATCCAAAACAATGTAAACATTCCCAAGAAAAATGGAATTTTTTGATTTTTTTTAATTTTTACATTTTATCGGAATTTTTACATTTTTTTACTTTTTTTTAGTTTTGACATTTGTTCTGGATTTTTACATGTTTTTATGAATTTTGACATTTTAAAAATTTTTTAAATTTTTTTAGATTTTTTATGGATTTTAACATTTATTTGGAATTTTTTACATTTTTTTCAAAAAATGAAATTTTTCCTGGATTTTTAGGTTTTAAAATTTTTTACATATTTTTGTGAATTTTTACATTTTTCTTGGGAATGTTTACACTTTTTTTGGATTTTTAAAATTTTTTATGATTTTTTTTGTTTTTTTTCAATTATTTTTGGATTTTTAGGTTAATTGATTTTTTTGGATTTTATAGATTTTTTTTTGAAAGTTTAAGATTTTTTTAGTATTTTTACATTTGTTTTGAATTTTTGCATTTTTTTGGGATTTTTTACATTTTTTATGATTTTTTACATTTTTTCCAAATTTTTAAAAAATTTTCTGGATTTTTTAGGTTTAGCAATTTTTTAAAATTTTTTTCATTTTTTTTGTGAATTTTTACATTTTTTAATGATTTTTTGTGAATTTTTTTAAAAAAATTATTAAAAATTATTTAAATAATCACAACTAACATCCGTTAGTCGCAATCCGTCCATTTTTTAACGGCAGGGACTTGGTAGTGCTAACGTCTATAACGGAGGGGAGCTAATTGAACAAATTTATAACCTAAGGACTGACAAAAATGAAAATAATAAGAGGGGGACCTCGTGGTGCCTTTTCCCCATTGCCAATTGCTCCTTAAATTCTTCTCCTGAAATTCTTCCTCCCATATGAAATAAAGATTCCAATGTACCTAAAATTTGGACAACCCTGCCTATTTGGACAGCTTTTGGCTTGACTTATCTACACAAATTCTTTTATTCGGTAGGAATATCTTTTCTCTTTCCCAATCTTTCCATATTCTTTCAATTTTTTGTAAGTAAGAATTTAATCTTATTCGAGGGTTGGAATTAATTAAAAAAGAATGGTTATTTCAGTAGAATTTTTTATCTATTACTAATTGGTTGTACAGTGTCCAAGGAATCTGGTCTCTCCAAAGTGCAAAGGGCAAGCAGAAAAATATTCAACCCATAGTTCTTCTCACCCTCACTAATAATCTAATCAAGCTTTAATTTCTTTCAAACCTCTAATAGCTTAATGTGAAAAAAATCAAGTTCTTAGAAAAAAATTATTATTTTAAGTGTGGATGAATTTTAATTACTTAATTATTATGATAATTTGCATATTTTCCCACTTGTGTTATTGTTATTAAACTAGTCAATCTTTTATTTTATCATAAATATAATTTTGTATTTTTTTATAAAAAGAAGTGTGTAGAAATAAGAATTTAAAATGCGAGAATCACTATCTTTTATTATAAATAAAGTATGTTATTAGTTATACTTTTTCTCGTTAAATCTTTTTGTCGAGTGGCTTATAGGAAAAATTAAATTGGCTTTTGATTAATTAAAACTAAAATAAAATTGTCATCTTCTTTCTTTAAGTTGCGTACTCTCATTCTCAGCCACTTGGCATTCTTCTTTTATGTTACCACGTCACATTTATTTATATTCAATTGGCATGTCTTGTGGCTAAAATCTTGCAAAAAAGTACTCCAACTTTTTCCACAACAATCCAACTAGGTACTTACTTGGCAAAGGAAGTCCAGCATGGAGTCCACGGCATCACATTAATCATGCTCTCTCCTTTATTTACTTTTTCTAAAACAAATTGTTTCTTCAGGGGAACTACCTGGCGAAGAAGCCATATGTTGGGCACAGCTGTGTTGTAGCTACAAGCCCTATTATTGTCGTTTTGCCAGTGGGTCCCAATATTTTCAGCCAAAAATAAATTTTAATTGACATACATAGATAAAATTAATTGGCATTAAAATATTCAAAATCTCAAAACTACCAAATATATATTAATTTAATTGATTTATAATTAATATTTATTGTAATATTTAAATTTAGGCAATTGTTAAATTAGTATATTTAATATATTTTATCAATATAAAAATTTAATATATATTTAATTTAAAATCATAAAATTAATTTAAAAGTATATCATAGCATTAAACTTCATATTTAATTTATTATTGTTTTATATAATATAAAAATTGATAAACTTAATAAAATTGAATGAAGTTCTTTTTTCATCCATTTTTTACACATGAATACATTTATTAAAATATAAATTATTCATTACCTTATATTTTAGTTTTTTTATTAATAATATCTAAACGTTATTTGATATATAACTTCTTTGTATGAGTATCTTGATATTTTCTATTTGCATGAATTATTTATATGTATACTATATAAAATAAAAAAAACACACTATATATTATAGTCTTGGTTTTTCGGTTCTTAATTTTTCAAAATCTCAGTCTGACCTTGGTTGGACCTTAAAACCGTGCACATCTCACCTCACTAATTCTGAACTCGGTCCGGTTCTTACAACTTTGAGTTTAACATTAAAATAAATTACAATAATGCATTTTATTTAAGTTTACTTAGAGACTAAATATATCTTTAAATTCTTTGAGCAAGATTAATTTTCTAGTAGAAATGGGACAGAGAATATGTAGAGACACCGGAAAATTAAAATAAGATCATCAATTTCTTGAAAATGAAATCTAACTGGGTTGAGTACGTTGTGCCGCCACATACTTGCTCAATAGAAATTCACACCTTTTTTTTTTTCATTTTAAGTTTTTTATTGAAGAAAAAAATATAGAGAGAGAGGGCGATTGTAGATCTATGGTGGCCGTTTAGCAAGGCCAGATATTAAAGGGGAGCTTCACGTTTAATTCGTCTATCCTTATCTCTATCACTAACCATCAGCAGCTGGGTATCAAAAGAGTGTCAAATCCTTTTTTTGGATATCAAAAGGGTGTTAAATGGGGAACAAACTCCACATAGGATGATCACGATATCAAAATTTGGTACCGGGTTAAACTGACAGTGAAAACTCACTGTCAGTTTTTTATTAAAAAAAAAAAAAACATTCATCCGCGCGCTGCTATTGGATGAGGGTTTTAATTTTTTTTCCCCTCATTTTTTAAATCGGTTTTTTTTTATAATAAATACTGAAAATAATTTTATAAAAAATATACCATTATTTTTAATTTTTTGAGATCTATAAATTGAGACTAAGTTTGTATTATTTGGACACTAAAAAAAATCAGAGTTTTTTACACTTTTTTTCCATTTTCTTCTTTTTTAAATGATTTTTTTCATAATAATTACTCAAAATATTTTAAAAGTAAAACATATTTGAAAATAAAACACACAATTTGAAAATAAAACACACAATTTGAAAATAAAACACACAGTTTGAAAGTATCGTGTGTTACTGAGTGATAAATAATATCGTGTGTTACTCTTAAAAAATATTATATTATTTATTTTATTAAAAAAGTATATATTTTTTGAAATCTGAAAAGAAATTATGAAATTTAATTAATTTATATTGTTTATTATTTATTATATTATAAAAAGTAATTATTATAGTAATTATAAATTTAATAAGAAAAAGAAATGAAAAATATGGTGGGGTACATGATAAATGATGTGGAAGGGAGAGAAAGTTTTAACACCCTGAATAATCCCCTGCTGTGAGCGCGTGGGTGTTAAATGCTTTTTGGTTGGGTGTTAAGCTGATGTGACAGTGAGAGAAAATGAGACCATCTACAGCAGCGGGTGTTAAATTTAGAGTGTTATTCACTTTCTCTCACTGCCACATCAGCTTAACACCCAACCAAAAAGCATTTAACACTCACGCGCTCACAGTAGGGGATTATTCAGGGTGTTAAAACTTTCTCTCCCTTCCACATCATTTATCATATACCCCACCATATTTTTCATTTCTTTTTCTTATTAAATTTATAATTACTATAATAATTACTTTTTATAATATAATAAATAATAAATAATATTTTTTAATATAAATTAATTAAATTTCATAATTTCTTTTTAGATTTTAAAAAATCTATACTTTTTTAATAAAATAAATAATATAATATTTTTTAAGAGTAACACACGATATTATTTATCACTCAGTAAATCAAATATTGACTTAGATTATTGCAAACGAACAAGAAAATACACACAAAATAAACTCGTAAACTTGAGAAACACACAAAATAAACTAGTTTGTTATTGTATGTTTTACTTTCAAATTGTGTGTTTTATTTTCGAATTGTGAGTTTTATTTTCAAATTGTGTATTTTTATTTTCAAATATGTTTTACTTTTAAAATATTTTGAGTAGTTATTATGAAAAAAATTATTTAAAAAAGAAGAAAATGAAAAAAAAGTGTAAAAAACTCTGATTTTTTTAGTGTCTAAATTTATAGATCTCAAAAAATTAAAAATAAGTGTAAAAATAATGGTATAAAATTATTTTGAGTAATTATTATGAAAAGAAGCATTTAAAAAAGTAAAAAAATGTAAAAAACTCGAATTTGTTTTAGTGTCCAAATAATACAAACTTAGTCGCAATTTATAGATCTCAAAAAATTAAAAATAGTGGTATATTTTTTATAAAATTATTTTCAGTATTTATTATAAAAAAATCGATTTAAAAAATGAGGGGAAAAAAAACAAAAAGAGTCATCCAATGGCAGCGCGCGCGTGGCGCGCTGCCATTGGATGACTCTTTTTTTTTTTTTAATAAAACAACTGACAGTGGGGCTCCCACTGTCAGTTTAGTCCGGGACCAAAATTTGGTCCCCGGACTATCCAAGATGGCTTGCTCCTTCATTTGCTCCCCTGCTGCACCACTTGCTCCTCACTTGCTCCTTCATTTGCTCCCCTGCTGTGAATGGTCTAAGGAACATTCAAGTTTTGATCTGGATAAGTCTTCATTAATTTGCATTAATCTCCTATTAGTTGGAGTGAAAACAAAAGTTGAATTAAGGATAAATATATTTTTTTACTTCTCGAATACTACACAATTGCTAGAACTCAAAACCTAGTGTCATTTTCAAGATTTTGGGCGTTATCAAACTTGTGTTGGATTCAAGACATCCAAATAATAGATTTGAAAATGAGAAAGTAATGTAGTCCTTGTCCAAAACCAGCAAAAGAGGAAAAAACCCAAAAAAGAAGAAGCAAAAACGATCATTGTTCTCAAGATTTTAGTAATCTTAATTAATCACTTTGTAATCTACTAGAACTTAGGACTGTTCATCAAAATTTCAGAAAAATTCTGAAATTTAGAAGTTCGGATATGGTCATTCCGAACTTTTTGAAATCCTTTCCATTCTAAAATTTCATTTTCTAAAAACCGAATTTTTTTTTCCAAAATTATTTCAGAATGGAAGTTCGGAATTTCATATTGTAACTGAGATTGAGATTGATTGTTATAAATCAAATACAAATCCTCAATTTTTGAACTTCCGAATCTCATACCAATACAAATTCCCAATTTTCGAAATTAGGGTTTGTTAGGAAAGATTGAGATTGATTGAATGATTGTTATAAATCAAATACAAATGCCCAAATTAATTTCGAAAACTTACCAATACAACTGATACAAGACTTTTCTTTCAAAACCCCCATTTTTTAGGGTTCGACGTTGGTGGAGGCGTGGAGGATTGGGCTATGGAAGAGGAGGAGGAGGTGGTCGTCGGGTGGTGGAGAAAGAGGAGGAGGTGGTGGAGGCGTGGAGGATCGAGCGACAAGCTATGGAAGAGAAGTGGGAGGTCTAGATTGAAGGGTGTTTTAGGTTCGTCGTCGTTGACAGAGAAGAAGAAAGAAGTCGAGAGCAGAAGAAAGAAAAAAACGATTGGGAAAAAAATGGCTAACGGAACGGAATTTTATTTTGAAATTTCGATTAGAATGGTTAACCGAATTTTAGTATCAAATTCCGTTCCGTTTCGTAATAAAGTTCGGTTTCGGAAATTTCGAAATCGAATTTTAAAAATCTGAAATTTCAAAACCGAACAAGTAAAATCGGATGTGTTCTTCAGATGAACAACCCTACTAGAACTACTACTTACCCAAAATCCAACATACGAAGATGTAAGAATTTCAATTCAACCACGTTTCTTGTTCACTTTCCAGAAATGCCCTCTTTCATTTCTTATTAAGTTGCGAAATGACGGGGGTATATTAGTCATTTTGAAAAGTATTTACTAGTATGTGATTAATGATTAATCACCAGAAAGGACAGAGAAACGGAGCGCAAATTTATCAACTCAAAGGAATACTAAGAGGAGAGGGGAAGAAAAGAATCCGAAGAAAATTAATAAAACACAATTTCTTTCTAGAAATATTTTCCAAGAAAAAAGATAAACTTTTGTGAGCTTCCTTGCTTGCTTGTGTTTCTCTCCATGTCAAAATGCCAATTCATAGGGATTCTTCGACATTGACCATTCACCTCTCCATCTCTCTCACTTTCTGTCATATATAAACACAAACAGAGAATGCCAACACACACATAAAAAACACGGCTCAATCGCTCTGTTTCGTTCTCTGTTATCTTCTCAGAAAAAGAAAAAAGAAAAAGAAAATAAAAGCTTCTTTCTTTAATTAACAGAAAAAAAATACAGCTAAATTTGTTATCTTTCTCAAGAAGATAAATTCCCAAACACAATTCTTTTTCGATTCTTACTTCTTTTAAATTCATACCCATCTCCTCATTTGGGTTTCAACTTCTTTTATTTTATTTACGGTTTCTTCTTCCTTTGCTTCATTGCTCTCCATTAATGCAGATTCTTGGTGTTACTTGATAAAACAAAATAAAAAAATACCCATTTCTTGATCAGTTGTTATATTCATTACCCCTTCCTCTTCCCACCAAAATAAAACCCACAAAACCAAAAGAAAAAAAAAAGATTGCTTCTTTCTTTTGTTTTTTGTACCCATATAGCTCTGTTTCTTTGTAGAATGATCAAAATGTTTGCTGGATTAACCAAGTCCAGATTTTACTCAAAATGGTACCTTTCTACAATTTCGTTCTCTTTTCTTGTCAAAAGTTTCTTCTTTGTATATTTTCTGATGCTAATGTTGGTTTTTATGGATTTCTTTTTTTAAATTGCAGCAAGTCATTGTTGAAGATGACAAAGACACGATTGGATTCGGTGAAGAAGAAGAAGGGTGCGGTGGTAAAGTACTTGAAGAATGATATGAGGGACCTTATTCAGACAGGCCTTGATTACAATGCATATTGCAGGGTAAACTTTATTTTCCCATATTTTCTTAAAAAAACTGTAATCTTGATTGGTTCCAATCTATGGCCTGTTGTTAGTTTAGCTCTTCCTAATCTATGATTAACTTCCATATGTCATTTTCTTAATGATAGAGGTAAAAATATTTAGTCTTGCTTCTTTAATTAGTATTGGGTTTGTTTTTATTATTATTATTATTATTATTTTGTTTGTAGTTAATGATGGAGGCTTGTTATAATCAATTGTTTATCAATTTCCAGCAAGTGCTGGCTTTTTATGGTTCTCTTGACGTGCAACCCTTTTTTTCACTCAATTTCTTATTATCTTTTGAGGGACCCAATTTGGGATTGCTGCTAGAGATTCATTTTGCTCATGGAATGCCCGTTCATTTGTTTGTATTGCTTCCATTTTTATGTGGAACTTTGATGATTAAAAAGAGAGCTTTGCGTTTCCTATCCGGTTCGAATCCGAATAATTGACATATGTGGTGACCGAATAATTTGGTATTGACAAAATAAGAATGACATAAGCCAAGTTAGTGGAAACCATTTGTGCATTTGCGTTTCTGTGAATTCATGTTTTCTATTCACATGCTTTTTGCTGCAAAAAGTCCCAAAAACCTCATTTATTGTTTCCACATGCCTTTGCTTCCTTCAGTCTGCTTTTCCGTTCCTTTCGTGTGATTCAGTTGGTTGTAATTGATGTCAAAGCTTACTATTTTTTCTTTCGGGTGGATGGTTATGCAGGCTGAAGGGTTGCTGGTTGAGCTTGACATGCTAGCCTGTTACAATTTCATTGAGCAATTCTGCACATCCATCTCCAACAATCTTTCGCTCATGGACAAGCAGAAGTATGTATTCCTGTCCAATTTCCAGAAAGGAAAAACAAATCTAACAATTTTATCATAATTGTTGTTGTATCGATTAAATTACCCGTCTCTGTCGCTTGCTTGCTTGCTCACCCATTTTTCTGCGGGAAATGATTTTTGGCCACCACCTATTTTCACGATTTAATCTCATCCATAGAATTTATCTAATTTGAATGGATGAGATTAAATCATTTTAATCCAAAGGTCAAAAGGCATGCAACAAGGACAAACTAATTCTAAATTTTGCTAGGAATGTGCATGGTTTAATAATCAGTGGATTTATGGTTTTATGCAGTAGTTAAAGTTCAGCAAGCTGTTGTTTAGTCAATGATCTTACTTGAGTGTGACCTTGGAACCGAAATTCGATCTGCAATGTTTTGTAGGTCATATTCCCCAATCTGCTAAAGGCAGTTAAAACCTTGTTTGGTATCATATTGGACCAAAAATCCAAATCTGTTTCTGGATGTTAGACTTTGAAAGGCAAATGTTTTACTGAAATAGCAACTTACCTTCAGCAGCATTATTTTTCTGGTACAGGGAATGCCCTGATGAATGCAAAGCCGCGGTACAATCGCTCATTTATGCTGCAGCAAGATTTTCTGAATTCCCAGAACTACGTGATCTTCGTGCTGTACTTGCTGAGAGATATGGGACTTCGCTCGAACCATTTCTTAATAATGAGGTGATATGAGATACTTCTTCTACACTAGAAGAACATTTTTTCTTCCCTCAAGAACCTTTCTTAGTTTTTAGTACTGATGTGCCGAATTGATATGCAGTTTGCTGAGAAAATGAAGCCTAAGACAGCTACAAAGGAGGTAAAGCTTCAGTTAATGCATGACATTGCTCAAGAGTTCTCCATAGAGTGGAGTTCCAAGTCTTTGGAACAAAAAATCTTTCAACCGCCACCACCTGAAACGGTAAGCATCGCTGTCTATTACTACTGCTACCTTTGAATATGGTAATTTTGATAGACTCGGGCACTGAGATGTAAAATGGTGTGAGTTTAAGTATCTGTTTGTTTACTGGTCGCCACAATAAACACAATACTGGTATATTTGGCTGGACCAACAGAGGCATGGGTCGATAGACGACAGTACAGGTGAAGATGAATACAGATGGAGAAGAAGCAATAGTCATCGGGTTCAAAAGAAAGACAGGCAAGATAATGCTTTTACGCGAAGTGACACTGGTGCAGGGAACAAAGTGCACAACACGAAGGAGTATACTTTGCCAAAAATGGATGGATTTGCTACTGGCGAAGGGAAGAAATTGACTAATAATGGACACAAGCATCAAAGCAGCGAAGATGAAGTATTATCGAATAGGAGAGATAGCTCCGACCAAGATAGCCTACAGGCTGGTACAAGTTCGGCGGGGAGTGTTTCTGAAGATGAAATGGATAACAAGAAACCATTTTCCTATCGATATTTAGCCCCTCCTTACGTTAGACAGAATGCTGAAGCTGTGAAAGAAGAAAAGCAGGCAGAGGAATCCCCAAAATCAAACGGGGATATTGCTGCTAAGAAAAATGATCGTGGGGATGATTCGACTAATGAAACTAGGCCAAAACCAAGGTCAGTCCGGAGAAGACCACTGAAGCGACCACCAGGTCATGAAGATGCTGGAAGTGTTGAAACAACATTGAAGCTGCCACCAGGTCGCGTCAGTATCGCCAGCCCTGCAAGTCGAGTGAAACAGGAAGAGCCTCGGCAGCAGGGTTTGAAAATCTGGCAAGCAGAAGATAAAACAGATGAGGAGGAGAAAGCAATAGATGGACTTTTGATGCATTACAGCAAGAAAGAGTCGCCTTACGAACTAAAACCTTGTGGTCCTCCTCTACCTTCGTCGCAACAAAATGATGATCCTGCTGAACTATTATCAAGGTGGAAGACAATACCCTTCTCATCGGGCAGATCAGCGGAATCCGGAACTCCAACCAAGACGACGACAAAGACTCATTCTCGAGCAGTTTCCCTGCAGACAGAAATATTGGGCGCTGGGCATGTGCATCCTAACATGCCTGAATATGATGAATTGGCAGCCCGAGTTGCTGCTCTTAGGGGAAGATAAAGGTAAAAGAAAAAGCACTAGAAATATTCTTACTTAGTACTCATTCTTTATATGCTTAAAAAACTTTAAAAAGGAACAAAAAAAAATGTAATGCATGATCATCTGTAGTTTCATTTTAGTTTTCCTGACATGTTAAAGTCAACACCAACACATGCATAATTAGATATATCTTCCAACCACCACCAACTAAATTAATTGCACTCTCCCAACTACCTATTAATTATACTATCCCACCTACCTATTAAACACATCATCCCAACTACCTATTAATTACACCATCCCAACTACCACCTTCACAACCACCCATTAATTCCCCCCTACACTATGACTATAAATAGATGTTGTTCTCCCATGGAATAAGTGTGGTGTAGAGAGAAAAATAATAGAGAGTGTAGTGTAGTGAAGTGAGAAGAAAATAAAAGAGAGGGAGTGAGGCAAAGTAGAGAAGATAAGAGTGTGAGTGTTTGTATGCCTATCTAAAGGCAATAAATATTGTATCTCACTTGTAGTTTTCATTTCCATTTAAATTAGAAGTTAAGCTTTTGTAGCTGGTGTCTCCACTTGATTGATTATTAGCTTTGTTAATTCACACCACCTTGTTCAACAATCTGGTGGCGGAGCTTGGTTGGTTATCGGACCATGGGTGACCTTCAAGTTGTTGGTGGAATTAAAAAGCTCAATAATCAAAACTACACTTCTTGGTCTACTTGCATGATGTCTTACCTGCAAGGACAAGATTTGTGGGAGATAGTAAATGGAAGTGAAGTCACACCACCGGAGGCGGAGGATGCAAACGGTGCCCTTCGAAAATGGAAGATCAAAGCGGGAAAAGCAATGTTCGTTTTGAAGACAACAGTTGATGAAGAGGTCCTGGAGTATATCCGCGATGCCAAAACTCCCAATGAAGCTTGGGATACGTTCGCCAAGCGATTCTCGAAGAAGAATGACACAAGACTCCAACTCCTAGAAAGTGAGTTATTGTCAATAATGCAACATGATTTGACAATTACTCAATACTTTCATAAAGTAAAGTCGTTGTGTCGAGAAATTTCTGAGTTAGATCCAGAAGCTCCAATCGGAGAAACCAGGATGAAAAGAATAATCATCCATGGTTTGAGGCCCGAGTATAGAGGGTTCGTCGCTGTAGTACAAGGATGGCCGACCCAACCATCACTTGTTGAGTTCGAGAATTTGCTAGCTAGTCAAGAAGCATTAGCTAAGCAGATTGGTGGAGTTTCGCTAAAAGGTGAAGAGGAAGCGCTCTACACCAACAAGAATGGGCAAAATTTCAGGCAGCGGACAGTTGGTGGATCTAAAAGAAATGCTGATAAGACGGCGAGCAATCATGGTGAAGGAAGCGCTCGTGCAGGGGGAGCTCATGGCAAAAATAAAAAGTTCGAGGGAAAGTGCTACAATTGTGGGAAGATAGGACACAAAGCAGAATCCTGTTGGTCAAAGAAAAAGACCATGGAGAGCAACGCCGTTACTTCTAACTATGAAGAATAGTGGGATATTGAGGCGGACTTTATCGCCGAAGAAAGTGTCGCCACTTCTAAATATGAAGAAGAGTGGGATATGGAGATGAACTTTGCTGTAGAAGATGAAGAAAGTGCTTTTACAGCAATAACATCCAACCAAATCGATGATTGGATTGTTGATTCAGGTTGCTCAAATCATATAATAAGAGATAAGAAAAGATCGAGCACTATTACATTACATTTTAGCGATGAGTTCGATCTAGTGCTTGCGGAGGAGGATTCAGCTTCAGTTAAGAGCTTGGAGGCGATGAAAACCCAACCTATCTTACAAAGTTCTACAGACATGGATGTCCAAAGTGAAGATAGCATGGAGAGCATCGAAGAGGTGAAGCATAATTCAACCTACTCATTGTTTCACAGAGAAGATGCAGCAATCGTCATCCAATCAGCTTTTAGGAATTTTCTGGCTACACGCAGAAGCAAAGAAGTGATACTGAAGGACAGTAAGCCAAAGAAGGATCCCCGAATGGAGAGTCCAGCTTCCAACCATATTCTAGAAACTAAAAACACAAGTAGAGACTCCGAAGACACATCGGTTGGAGTACAGATCGGACATTCTGCTGGAGTTCTCTTTATCAGAGAAGAAGGTGTGGCCTTTCGTCGCCACATGCAAATGAAAGCCAAAGCAAAGCTAAAGAAAGATTGGGATGATAGCACAGTGAGTAGTAATATAACGAAGATGAGGGATAAGAACATGCAAGATGCAACAATTCGTCGTGAGAGGGCATTGGCGTATGCTTTCTCACAACAGCTACGAATCTGTTTGAAGAAGAAGCAAACCAAATCTTATGGAACACAATCAAGAATGAGTTGGAGTTGGCCGGTATGGTGGAAAATGAAAGTTGGTGTGATGAGTCGGTACATGCAAAATCCAAAGAAGCCTCATCTTGAAGCAGTTCGACGAATCTTGAGATATGTGAAGAACACACTTGACTATGGTATTATGTATAAGAAAGGTAAAGATGGCAAACTAGTTGGCTACTGCGATGCTGACTATGCAGGTGGTCATAATACCCGACGCTCAACTACAGGGTATGTGTTTATGCTTGGATCTGGAGCAGTTTCTTGGTGTAGCAAAAGACAACCAACAGTGTCTTTGTCGACAACAGAAGCAGAGTACCGAGCAGCAGCAATGACAGCTCAAGAGAGTACTTGGCTAATGCAACTACTGAAGTACTTACATCAAGCAACAGAGTATGCAATTTCTTTGTATTGCGACAATTTGTCGGCAATACGTTTGGCGGAGAATCCAGTTTTTCATGCAAGAACTAAACACGTGGAAGTGCACTATCACTTTATCAGGGAAAAGGTTTTGCAAGAAGAAATTGGATTGGAGCATGTTAAGACAGAAGATCAAGCTGCAGATTTGTTCACGAAAAGTCTGAGTGGCAGCAAGTTTAACAAATTCTGTCTTCAGATTGGTATGGTGGAAAAAGCGAAAGTTGGTGTTGAGGGGAGTGTTAAAGTCAACACCAACACATGCATAATTAGATATATCTTCCAACCACCACCAACCAAATTAATTGCACTCTCCCAACTACCTATTAATTACACTATCCCACCTACCTATTAAACACATCATCCCAACTACCTATTAATTACACCATCCCAACTACCACCTTCACAACCACCCATTAATCCCCCCCTACACTATGACTATAAATAGATGTTGTTCTCCCATGGAATAAGTGTGGTGTAAAGAGAAAAATAATAGAGAGTGTAGTGTAGTGAAGTGAGAAGAAAATAAAAGAGAGGGAGTGAGGCAAAGTAGAGAAGATAAGAGTGTTTGTATGCCTATCTAAAGGCAATAAATATTGTATCTCAATTGTAGTTTTCATTTCCATTTAAATTAGAAGTTAAGCTTTTGTAGCTGGTGTCTCCACTTAATTGATTATTAGCTTTGTTAATTCACACCACCTTGTTCAACATGATGTACAATCTAGTTGCCATAAATTATTGATTCTTTATAGTTCTGAGTTAAAGAGACATCTAATATCAAACGGAGAGCGTAGTTGTTATTCATATTCGAGCAGGGCTTGAAAAAGAAAACATTCATTTTATTCCATCTCATACTGAATTGAAGGTTTCCACATCTCATACTGAATTGAAGGTTTCCACAACACACTAATAACGTACTAAAAAGTAAAAGGAAAAGAAAAACTTATAAACAAAAAGACGAAAAAGAACCGAAACAAGTCCTATGGGCTAATCAAACCCATCACCATCTCAGTCCCAAAATTCTTGATCAACTTGGGCAACCTCTTGTTGATGAGATCATCTGGTGGAGCTGCGGTGGGTGTAGGCAGTATAACAACCTCATTCTGTGCATCAATGAAGCTCCTAATCCTCTCCTCGCTCACCCCGAATGCGGCAGCAAGCTTAGGTCCGTTGAGATGATGGAGAAGCGAGTTGCGCCCTGCCAGGATCTGAGGCCGGTTCCTGCGAGAAGAGGTTGTGAATCCAAAGAATTCGAAAGGGCCAGACCGCGACGCAATCTGGCAGAATGCGAAGTATCTAGGGATCCAGAACACATCTCCTTCACTCACTCTCGCGTCCATTGCCAAGGTCCCGTTCGGGTACACAATCTGTATCCTGCCGCTCCCCCTCAACACAATTCCATACTCTGTCGCTGTTGGGTTCACATGGGGTGCCATCATTGCTCCCTGCCGATGATGATATACCAAATCAAACAAGGCTCAGGAAAAAAACACAACAACATTAACTATTCGAGACTTGGCAGCAACCTATATAAGACTTGCATCAAAATTAGCCCACCTTTCACTTTTTATCAACAAGTTCTTACGCATTGTAATGCAAATTGAACATGAAGAAATAAACAGTAACTGTGAAGTGTATGTATGTATACCGCGGTGAGATTGACAAGATAAACGCCAATGCCAGAGTGCTTGAGAGGCTCGTAGTCATCATTGTCAACAGCCATGCTCCAACCATAGTTGTTCTTGAAGTCAGGGCGACTCTTGTAGATGTTATATGAATCGGGCGATTTACCAGCTCTTCGCCCTTTCTTGTTCTCCTCCAACTCACCAAATACACCTTTCAAGAGTTTCCTCCATGACCATGTTCGCTCCGCCTCCTCTTCTTCCCCTTCTCCTTCTCCTTCTTGCTGGAACTCCATCATCCTCTTGAGGTGTTGCAGCCTTTCCTGCTCTTTCAGTTGGAGAAACTTGCTCCACATGTTCTTGCTTGGTGGATGTGAGCCTCCTCCTATAAACATAATCGGGCCCTGCGTCTGAACGCTCATCAACTCTCGTACTTCATCCACGGTCACCTTATCAACCAAATCGTCAATTTTAGTTCATTATCGATCGATTCAAGTCAGAATATATACACAACTAAAGCAACCATCTTACATTGAAGGCAGTAGCAAGTGTTCGTGGTTCAAACCCAGCAAGAACAGAAGTTGGATAAGTTCCTCCACCAATAAAGAAAGGCTGCAAAATCAATGGATAGTTTCATTTGTAAGACTGAAACACCAAGTTTGTACCCAACTGAACCCAACATCAGAAAAAAACATGTATATATTACCCGGAAAAGACTCAAACCCAAGCTTTCAGATGGATCAATGCTGCAAATGGCATGAAGTCTCTGCCCTTCATTTGGATTGACCAAGTAAAAAGCTGAACCAGCTGGGATTCTATAGATATCTCCGGCCTGCAATCTCCTCTCTGCTAGTTCATCCTTGTAGATCAATCCAATCCTGGCTTCCCCTGCATTAATTCAAATCGATTTCGTATATAACCAACAAAAAGAAATTGATGAATCAATCGATGAATTAATCAATTGTTACCTTGTCGAATGAAGATGATCAAGCTTGTGTCAAGATACTGAGGGACGAAAAGAGTATGAGGCTCCATGGTAAGGAAGCCAATATGCATAGGCCTGTCTAGAATCCTGCCACTAAAATCCCTCACCACTCTCAAATCTCCTGCATCTGTTTTCACCACGCTCTTCGACTCCTGCAGCAAGAACAATTCTGATCCTTCCCCTTTTCCTTCTTCTTCCCTCCTCTCTCCCAATTCTTCCTCCCCTCCTCCTTCTCCTTCTGCTGCTGCCATTATCACTCCATAGCATGCAACAAGAATTAACAAGAAAATAGCAGTACCTCTTTTTTCTACCATTCTCTCTGCTTCAACTCAATTCGCTTCTGGTTTTGATTTTTCTTAGCTCTTGCTCTAGCGTGTGTGTTTTGTGTAGAAGGAGGGGTTCATTATGATTTATTTATCAAGGGGAGAGGGAGACACTTGTCCCTCATGCAGGTTTTTATGGTTTGGTGGCTGATTTTGTGTTTGACACAGCTTAGTTCTGATGAGAAATATCAGATAAACAATAGACAAAGTCAGTCGGCTCATTAAAAAATGAGTCGACACCGTTTCATTTCAACTCTTGGATTCACAAGCAACAGGGTTTATCAGTCGGTCAGGGTTTGAATAATATCAGCCTCGTCAGTCACTACCACCATAAATCATAATCTCCACGACGGCGACGACCACCGCCACCACGACCACAGCAGCCGTCAAATATCCAACTGGATAGGAGGAAAAAGAATCCCAAAGGCCAATGGACAGTCAAGCGAAGGAAGATCAAGTGATGAGTGAAGCTCATCTCGGCTGCCCACCTCCATCGTTCTTCTGGGCCCCACATTTCCCATTTCACCATCTCCATCTCGCCTGGTACTAACACTGAAACCCTCTTCCAAAGTTCTTTCCTTTTCTTCGTTTACAATCAGGGTTTGCTTTGTTTATATGGATAAAGCTTTGTTGCTTTGTAAATTTGTACAGATATTGACTACAGATGCAAATGCTGTGAACTATTTAAAGTTGACAAAGATAAGAAAGAAGAAGAAGAGGTGGAGGGAGGAGGGGGAAGCTCATATGTAGATGAAGATGGTGATCTTGTCTTAACTAGACGTCCTTGTGAGTAGTACTCAACTAATTATCATTCTCGTTTATACTAATATGTCGATTCTGCACTAATTACGCTCTGATAATTAAACATCAGACTTCCAATAACTAGCTGTGGCTCTCATATGTATGGGAACACCGTAAAATAGTTCTTTTTTTGTTGATTGATTCTTTTATCAAATAAAATCTCTTTTAGTTCATTATATTGGTTGACAAAAGTTTTATGTGTGCTTTTCTGTTATAGGTAATGTGAATTTTGTTAGGTGTATTGTGAAGTAGTTCGTGCAATTGACTATTAGAAGATGTTTCCTGTGTTTTCTGGTTCTCCAGTTATTTTCATGAGGAAGACCGAAATCTGATGATTATTTCTTTTCTGACCTTGTAGATATGTCTGATCGTAGTTTGATTGTAACTATTCGACACAATGTTAGATCATCTATTCCGACTGTTGGATTGCAGGTGATTATTGTTCTCCTCTATTAGTTTTAGTTTAAGTCCTAAATTGTGGGGTCACATGGAACCTGTTGTATGCTTTCAGGTTTGGAAGGCAGAACTAGTTTTGTCTGATTTTGTGTTACACAAGATGCTTACTTCATCTGAATTTGACGGGGTTATTTCATTAGAACTTGGAGCCGGGACAGGTATTTGATCACTCTGCTTATGTCTTGCACATTCCTGTACAAAATGATAAAACTATTTTTGATAAACTTTGGTGAAATTTGTAACACTGATCAATTTTTGCAGCTTTTTTAAAATAAAAGTAAAAAAAGTTGTTTGTATTGTTAGAATTATAAGTGAGTGATCTATCTACTAAGAATGTTATATTACCTACCTTGTTGATACGATCCTAGTTGCGTAGGATGTGTAGCACGTACTTTGTGATCTAGTTTTAGGCTTGGGTTTCGATGCGGAAGTAGACAAACTCAACAAGACCGTTTATCCTTGCTAATATCCTGTATTAGCCAAACTAAACCTATCAAGTGAGGATCTTGAATCGATCTCTAACCCTACTAATGTCCTGTATTCGCCAAACTGGAGCTACGAATCAATGGGATGAACTTTCGGGTTTTACTTGGTATCCTAATCGAGTGTTCAGACTTAATGAGGGACAAGGTTCGCGATGAACAATTGGAGAAAATTTTCTCTAAATTTTATTTGAAAAGATAATGTAACGTTATAATGAAAAAGGCAGCTCCTTTAAATAGAAGCTCAAATCCTACTAGGGTTTAGAATTGTATTACAAGTCCTATTCCTAATTAAACTTCTAATTAATTAATTAAACTAATTATAAATATATCTAAAACTAATTTAATTAATTAAAACAACTAATTACATAGCTAGAACGAGCCTTGAATTAATTGCGCAAATCGGACAACTTGAAAACCATTCTTGCCAAAAATACTCCAGTGGTTGGCCTCATGACGCCAAGCATAGCCTCCAATCGCTCGATTTCCAATAGTTGGCGTCATGACGCCAAGCTAGCATCATGACACTAGTGGCTTAGCGTCATGACGCTAAGCTCTGCATCAATTTGTCTGAATTGCACGATTTTGCTCCCCCGTTCCAGTGGTTAGCACCATGACACTAAGGCGTTGGCGTATAACGCCAAACACTATTTTAGTCGTGTTTTGGGTCATAAGGAGCGTCACGATACGCAGGTTCTTCTCGCGTAGCACAACTTCTTCGATAAGTGTCTCACACTGTAGCTCCTTGTAGATAAGCTGTGATAGCTTCGCTTGCAACTCCTTGCTCATCGCGCGAGTCATCGGTCCGGTTGGTGGCAAAGGCACAGGATTCGCATCATTCCCTCTCCCTTCGAAAGGATTCGTCCTCGAATCCGCACCATCGTCAGCCGCATCAGCATCATCACCTACATCAAACAACGTTAAGTCAGAAATGTTGAAAGTAGCACTCACGGACCCATACTCATTAGGCAAAAGTCAAGCTTATAGGCGTTGTTGTTGATCTTTTCCACAATCTGGAATGGACCGTCGCGTCTTTCGGATATTTTTCCATGACGTTGGGCTGGAAACCGTTCCCGGTGTAAGTGCAGCCACACCCAATCACCAACGTTGTAGGAAATCGTCATCCTTCCTTCGTTCCTCTTGTGCGCCAACTTCTCATTCATTCGCTTTATGTTGTGCTTGGCCTTCTCATGTAGCTTCTTCACCAAGTCGGCTTTCTTTGTACCATCTAAGCTAGAAACATCACTTAAAGGCAAAGGGATCAAATCCAAAGGGGTCATACGATTAAAACCATACACAAGCTCAAAAGGTGAATAATGTGTAGTGGAATGAATGGAACGATTGTAAGAAAATTCAATAAACGGTAGACACTCTACCCATGTGGACACATGCTTACGAACCAATGTGCGTAACAATGAACCTAGGGTTCGATTCACCACCTCTGTTTGGCCGTCGGTTTGGGAATGATATGATGTAGAATAAAGTAACTTTGTACCAAGTCTCTTCCACAAAACGCGCCAAAAATGGTTAAGGGATTTATTATCCCTATCACTGACAATAGACAAAGGTATACCATGCAAGCGTACCACTTCTTTAAAGAACAAGTCAGCAATATAAGTTGCATCATGAGTAGTAGCACACGGAATAAAATGTGCCATCTTAGAGAATCTATCCACAACGACAAAAATACTATCCTTCCCTTGTCTAGACTTAGGCTAACCCACAATAAAATCCATGGGTAGATCAGACCAAGGATGGGAAGGTACGGGTAAAGGCATGTACTCGCCATTGTTGGACACCTTAGATTTGGTCTTTTGGCGCACTAGACACCTAGAAACGACGCGGACCACGTCGCGCTTCATATGGGGCCAATAAACCCATCACTCAAGCCCGCGGCCAAGACCCCTTTGTTAAGGGTAGTAGGGTATTTACCGCTTGTACATAGCCTAGTATAAATAGTGAGTGATAGACTCATTTTAGGTGGTATTTATTTTGAATGTTATTTCTCTTAGACCAAACATTTTAGTTAAGGATTAGGGTTCTTGGAACCGGGGCTGTTAGGGCCGAATCCATGGTCTTTCCTTCTTGTTGAGTATGTTTCAAGTTGTTAGTTCTTGAAAGGATCATCATTTAGGAGAGCGATCCTTATAAGCTTGTAAAAGGGTTTGTAAGTTCTATTTGTTGTTAATCATCAAAACACTTTCCTTTTCCTCCATTTATTCCGCTGCACAATCCGCACTCCTTCTAGCGACGTTATCTTCTCCATTTATCCATCATCTCGAGTTCATCCATCAAATCCATCAACTATCCGGGTGTTTACCACCTTCCAAAGGAGACTAGATCCTTCCATCAAGAAACTCACAACTTCATCTTCATAAGAGAAACCGAGAAGTTATCATGTGGTAGCGGAGCTTCAAGGTTGTCTTCTAGGTTGGTAAACCTCATCTTGGATCCATTTTTACGGTTAGAATCATCTCCTCTACCGTAGATCTCTATCATTTTGTGTTGAAATTTTTTCTTTTTTGTGGCCGTTCCTCTAAATTACAAAACTTCATTTTCTCACCTTTCCTGCGGTTGAAAACTCTTCCCTCACCTTTTCTACGGTTGAAACATTATTCCTCACCGTAGGCTTCACTCATATTTCATTTGGGAGCTTTTTCGATTTAGGTCAAAAAGTTTATCTTTTAGTGGTTTGATCTTGGAGAAACACAATTGCTGCAATTTTGTGTGTTTATTTGCATCTAAGTGCTGAAATATTCATCTTCCTTAAGTGTGATTGTTTGCTGTGATTGGAGCTTCCTATGATGAGCCATGAGAGCCATGTGGACTTGCTTGTTTTCTAGCTAGTTATCACATTTTTGTGCTCACCTCCTAGGCTGCCACATCTCTCATTATGAGCCAAGCATTTCAGCTTGCTCACCACTCCATTTTGCTTCACTTAGCCGGCCCTAGGACAACACCATTAACTCTCCAATTGCATGTCACAAACTTGGGGAACTCCTTGTCACACACATTGCACAAACTAGTTGTCATACACATCTGCACTACGTGTCATACATTCACTCTTTTTGGCATTTAGTCAAAATATTTTAACTTAAAGAACTACTTGTCTTCCATTTCTTTTATCAAAATACATGTCATACATTGCTTGAAGCTCTCTTGCACTTACCAAAAAAAAAACAGAAAAGAAAAGAAAGGGATTAAAAGAGTAAAGTAAATCCCTAAATTAAAAAAAAAAAGAGAAAAAGAATACAAGTAAGTAATACCAAGAGGCAAAGTGTATGTGTGCATTTAAAGTGATTTAATTCAAGTTAAAGTGTGCATTTTGCAAGTGTTTTATTTTGATGCAAAGTTGCAATTTTTATTCATTTTCGTTCATTTTCTTTTCTTCTTGAGTTGTCCATTTGAGCTAGCCTTTTCTTTTAGTGTCTTTGAGTTTTCGTGCCTTGTTTCCTACGTCTATCTATTCTAGGTCATCGGTGTTCAAAGCAATCAATCTCTTGAACATCAATTCGACCTTCTCTACCTTTCTTTCTAAGCTTGTTTTCTTTGCATTCCATGTGCTGTTTTGAGTCTTAGAGTCTTGTGCTAAGCTTAATTAATTGGTTTGCGTTGAAGATAAGAGTGAGTGAATGAGTGAGCTTATTAGAGTGTATTGTGAAACACGAGAGCCCAAACACACGAGGGAGGGACTAACCCTTTGGTATATAGCAATTCTATTTTTGTTTCTTTTTGTAGGCACCTTTGCTTATGTCTCGTTATTATGAGGATGTTGGGTCCTATTGGGATGAGGACTTCTACACCACGACTGCCTCCTCTGCAAGCCATGACCTAGGTTCCGCTTCTTCCCAAAGCCGTGGTTATGGCCCCACTTCGGGTGTATTCGTCCAGCGGCCTCCTCAATGTCCCTATATCCCGCTGGCTTCTAGAGTTGCGCCCCCGTACCACGCTTCATTTTCTTATTATGCGCAACCTACAAGGTATGTCTACGGGCCTCATCAACATTCCTATGGCCATGAGCAACATATTGAGCACTTGGGTGAGCAAGGCGTAGTTGAGAGCTTGGTTAGGCTTCCCGCTCTTGAGTCAAGTACGGCGCCCCTTACGGCGAGCATGGCAGAAAACATGGCTTTAGCTTCTCTCACGGCCAAAGTGGCTGATATGCAACGCCAATGATCACGACAAGAGTAAGCCACCAAGGACATTTGGGCTGCCATAGATGCATTGACACCGCGAGTTTCCACACTTCCACCCATAAGTGAGGTTAGGGTTTGCCCTTCTGATTAGCACTCTATTGATGATCTTTTGGATCCATTTGAGGATGAGATGCTTGTTGTGCCACCCCTTGGTGAGGGTTGTGTCCCATGTGATGCGGAGATGGTTATTTTGGAGGTAACTTCGAGTGATGATGATCTTGTGGAGGATGGCAGCATTGGGAATGCAATAAGGCTTTGCGGGTTGACTACGGGCTGCCATAAGAGAGCTCTCTTTTGTCTTGCCTTGCAGCGCCATTTTGATCATCTAGGCAGCGAGTTACCTATTATTCCGGCGGTACCTTCCCTTACTTATTCGGATCCATTCCTCCTTGGCTTTGCTGCCCGAGTGTTGGTTGTTTTTAGGTTGGATTCTCCATCGTTTTTCCCTATCCACGGTGTAGATTCGAGGATGAATCTCCACAAAGAGGGATGGGATGATACGAGCTAGGACCCACCGGTTTCCGTACACATTGCACGGGCAAGGCCTCCCGCGTGGCCTATCTTCCTCGCACAGTCCTCACGGGTTGGTTGGCCAAACCATGACACATCCGCGCCTCCAACCCTAGCAAGCTGTGAGCGTCAGCGCCTAGCCCTAGCACCTCGCCCCATGTCTTGGCCAAGCTGTCCGCCTAGGCCAATCCCGCTAAGGCCAAGCCAAGCCCATCACTTAAGCCCGCGGCCAAGACCTTTTTGTTAAGGGTAGTAGGGTATTTACCCCTTGTACATAGCCTAGTATAAATAGTGAGTGATAGACTCATTTTAGGTGGTCTTTGTTTTGAATGTTATTTCTCTTAGACCAAACCTTTTAGTTAAAAATTAGGGTTCTTGGAACCGGGGCTGTTAGGGCCGAATCCATGGTCTTTCCTTCTTGTTGAGTAGAATTCAAGTTGTTAGTTCTTGAAAGGATCATCATTTAGGAGAGAGATCCTTATAAGCTTGTAAAAGGGTTTGTAAGTTCTATTTGTTGTTAATCATCAAAATACTTTCCTTTTCCTCCATTTATTCCGTTGCACATTCCGCATTCCTTCTAGCGACGTTATCTTCTCCATTTATCCATCATCTCGAGTTCATCCAACAAATCCATCAACTATCTGTGTGTTTAACACCTCCCAAAGGAGACTAGATCCTTCCATCAAGCAACTCACGACTTCATGATGTGACTTTAAGCATCAACATGCCTTTGCCGCCTACTGGTCTGATGACGCGTGCAAGAGCTAGAAAGCTTCAAGACAAGTTGCCATCTGTCATTCACAAGGAGCTAGAGTGCGAGATGACAAGTGAGCAGGTTGCACTTCGAGAGAAGGCCCCGCGCATGGTCAATCTACTTACCATTGCGGCGTATGACGTTGTCTCTGTTGGGCAGCAGATCGACGTGTAGATGGGCTGGCCTTTCCCATCTATCAAGTCCGACATGTACTGCAACATGTCGAGGAGTGTAAGGAGTGGGAGCCCAAGTTTCGTCAGAAAGGCTCGAGCCGTTTGGAAGATATCCCAAACCCTAATCTAGGGCGCGGAGGCGCACGCAAACCGTAATCCGGGTACGTGAGTCCTTGCGGCGCGAGGACTCTTTGTCCAGCGCGCGCTAGGATTCCTTGACCGACGACGTGTCCTTGTCTGATTTTGGCAACAACTTCTGTTTCTATTTATTTAATTAATTAGTTAATTAGTTTATTTAATTAATTAGTTAATTAGTTTATTTAATTAATTAGTTAATTAAGTCAATTCCCTTAATTAGAACTCCTACTTCTATTCATATTAGGTTTTGCTTGTAAAACACTATATAAGCAGCCGCTTAACTCCTTTTGAAGGATTGCTGTTATTTTGATAAATCAAGACATTGTCTTTGCAAATCTCTGCCCATTGTTCATCAATTGAGCCTTGTTTCTTCTCAAGTCCGCAATACTCGAGTCGTCAACAAGTAAACCCGAAATTGCATTCCACTTGTTCGTCTGCCCTAGGTTGATAGGGATATAGGCTTAGTGATTCCACCAAGGACCCTCCCTTGTTCGAACTAGGTTGGCTGGTGCTTAGCGATTAGCAGGCTTCCGTTGTCTAAGTGAGTTATCTTATTCCGCATCAAAATCCGTCTTTGAACAACGATCAGAATTACGTGCTACGCATCCTACGCAACTAGGATCGTATCAGTTGGTAGCGGAGCTTAAGGTGTTCAAAGATTGGTAAGTATCTTTAATTGTTTTCAAGTTTTCATTGCTGAAATCGGTTTCTTCTTCTACTCCATTCTAAAACCTATTTCCTTGTGTGCTTCGTTCGTTACTTGAATAACAATTGATGGTGTTTTCAGTCCAGATTTGTTGCATTGAAATTAGCTAAATTACTTGCATTTTCTACCAACAAAAGGGTCACGAAACACAAAAGAGAGTCCGTTCAATTTCTGTCAAAAAAAATTAAATAATAGTCCACCAAAGTGTCAAGTCGAAATTGTATTTCAATACATACTTATTGAAGTTCGATTTTAGTGAAAAAGGATCCCTTGGAAAGTTGTGTTTGTTAGGGGTCCGAATAAAAAAGAATCAAGTGATTTAGAGTCCGGAGTAAAAAGCTGTGATCGAAACACCAAACTGTGTTCTTAGTCAAAAAAAGAGAGAGAGAGAGAGAGAAATTCCAAAAGAAAGAAGAGGAATTCGATTCTGCAAATACAAAAATATATAGAAGTATTTGCGCTACAAAAATCAGGTTTAGCAAGAAAGCGAATTGAAGTGCAATTGCTTATTAAAAATCAGAACTGAAAATTGAAATTGCTGGAGTCCTTTCGAGTCAATTTGAGCTTTCTTTGATTCCTTAAAACTGCCTTCTACTCTACTTGTTATTTGTTTAATTGGTTGTTCTTGCAATTAATCAAGTACCAAGTATCAACAATTGTTTTGAAGCTAGTTTTCCTTTGAGAGTCTTCTTGGGAGCCTATTCTTGAACTCTTGAGTCTCACTAACACTTGAACAATTGCAGGGATTTTTGAGTGAATTTTGTGAGAGCATTAGAGAGTTTTAAACACGAGAGTAAATACGTGAGGGAGTCCTAGGAGTAGTGCAATTTTATGCTTTTATTTTGTGTTGTGACTTTCAGGAACTTTTAGATGTCTCAAGAAGGAGAACAACTGAATTTAGTAGCCACGCTTGCGGCACTCACCGAGCAGCTTCGAATGGTGATAGAGGGGCAATTGGCTACTAATGTTGAAGTAGCTAGACTTGCGGCACTTGCGGCCATGAATCCTAATCCGAGGAACGGGGCAGTCCCAAGCGATGGTCACGTTTCAGACACCTCTGATGAAGACACCAACGCTAGAAGGCAGCCACTTGTTCCGCCGGTTGCCAATATTAATCCACAATGTGACCTTGGGCGAGTCCATCCGAGGCAGGTTACTAGACGTAGGCCTCAAGTACCACATGTGAACTGGGAGGAAGAGCCCAATGGGGGTGAGGGATATATAAGATGTCGAGATGGTCCGAGAGGAAGAGCCGAGAGGCAGCCTAGGGATGAGGCTAGAGTTGATGCCAATATTGGTAGTATTAAGATGAAAATCCCTCTTTTTGATGGCATTGACGATCTGGATGCATATCTGACTTGGGAAAGGAAGGTTGAATCAATTTTCCTTTGCCACAACTACTCCGAAGACAAGAAGGTCAAGTTGGCCGCCGTGGAATTTAGTGGGTATGCGGTTCATTGGTGGGAACAGGTCAATTATAAGCACACATCCACAGAGGGTTTTCTAGTTCAGAATTGGGAGGAGATGAAGCGGATTATGAGACACCGCTTTGTCCCTACTCACTTCAGCCGCGAGCTTCATCAACGGCTACAGACCTTAACGCAAGGGAGCAAGAGTGTTGGGACTTATTTTAATGAGATGGAAGTAGCTTTAGCTCAGGCACGAGTCGAGGAGAGTTTGAAAGCAACTATGGCTCGCTTCATTAGCGGACTGAACCAAGAGATTGCTCATGCGTTAGAGTTAACACAATATACTACACTTGAGGAGATGCTTCATATGACTCTTAAAATTGAGAAACATAGGAAAGCTAAGGGTTCCTATAAGTCTTCTACGAATTCGTCATCTTGGAAGAAGTCATCTTGGGTTAAGGATGACAAGAGTGCGGCTGCCACACCGAAGGCGTTACCTTACACCTCGAATAGCAACTCTAGTATGACTACCCCTCCAAAACCGGTTAGTAATAAACCCTATATTCCACCTACTAACCAACCAGCCACTAAAGACATCATTTGTTTTAAGTGTAATGGGAGAGGGCATAGGAAGGCGGACTGCCCTAACAAGTGAGTATTCATTTTACGGCAGAATGGTGATCAAGAATCGGATGAGGATCAAGAGCTATCCGAACTCGATGAAGAAATTAGTGTTGGTTCGGATGATGAATATCAAAGGGGTGAACGGGTTAGTTTGCTTGTTGTGCGTCGAAATTTAAGTGCACAAGCAAAGGAAGAAGTGTGCGATGAGGAGCAGCGAGACAATCTATTTCACACTCGTGGTGTGATTGACAAGAAAGGGTGCTCAATCATAATCGACAATGGGAGCTGCACCAATTGTGCGAGTTGGTTAGTGGTTGACAAGCTGGGTTTGCCAACCATGAAGCATCCGAAGCCGTATCAGCTGCATTGAATGACAGATGGTGATGGAATCAAGGTGAATCGGCAAGTGCTTGTTAATTTCAGCATTGGCAAGTACCGCGATGAGGTCCTCTATGATGTTATACCTATGCAAGCCAACCATATCCTCCTTGGAAGGCCTTGGCAGTTTGATAGAGAGGCGAATCATGAAGGGAAGAGCAATCACTATAAGTTGGTGAAAGATGGCCAAAAGTTCACCTTAGGGCCTTTGACACCAACTGAAGTATTTAAGGACCAGTAATGGCTAGCTAAGTCATATGCTGAGTATGAGATTACCAAAAGAATCGAGAGAGAAAAAGAAGGATCGAGTGTCAAAAAGAAAGAGCGAAACTGGGTGTGCAAGTGATAAACATTCGCATGAAAAGAGTAAGCATGCAGAGGGTGAGTGTAAGCGAGGAAAACATTCACATGAAAAGAGTAAGCATGCAGAGGGTGAGAGTAAACATTTGCACGAAAAGAGTAAGCGTGCTGAGAGTGGCATTGAGGGATCAAAATGAGAGGTAGACAAAAAGAAATTGAGCGTGTATGCCAAGGGGAGCGAAGTGAGGAAAACACTGATTTTGCAAAATAAAAATTGTTTTGGCGCAAGCTGCCCTCTACTTCACCTCCATTTTCATTCCATTTGTTTAAATACCTCTAATGCTAACTCTTTGGATTCTGCCCCTATTAGTGTCTTGTCTTTTTTGCAGGAATTCAAGGATGTTCTACCCGAGGAGATGCCTCCCGGATTGCC
The DNA here is from genome assembly GCA_963691705.1 of Viola odorata. Classification (NCBI taxonomy): domain Eukaryota; kingdom Viridiplantae; phylum Streptophyta; class Magnoliopsida; order Malpighiales; family Violaceae; genus Viola; species Viola odorata. The sequence continues at coordinate 35,629,195 of OY829540.1, read as the reverse complement.
TCCAATCCGAGGCATTGAACACCAAATTGATTTTCTGCCCGGATCCACAATCCCCCATCGACCAGTATATAGGTGCAATCTGGAGGAGACGAAAGAATTGCAGTGGCAAGTGGACGAGTTGCTTAACCGTGGGTATGTGAGGGAAAGTCTGTCCCCATGCGCCGTTCCCGTGATCCTAGTGCCAAAGAAAGATGGAACGTGGCGCATGTGCATTGACTGTCGAGCAGTCAACAAAATCACTGTAAAGTATTGTCACCCTATACCTCGTTTAGATGACATGTTAGATGAATTAAGTGGTAGCATGATATTTTCTAAAATTGATTTGATGAGTGGTTACCACCAAATTTGTATGAAAGAAGGTGACGAATGGAAAACAGTGTTTAAAACCAAATATGGCTTGTATGAATGGATGGTCATGCCCTTCAGCTTGACCAATGCCCTAGTACTTTCATGAGATTAATGAACCATGTTCTTAGGCACTTTATTGGCTGATTTGTTGTAGTTTACTTTGAAGATATATTGATCTATAGCAAGTCACTTGATGAACATGTTTCCCATCTTAGAGAAGTATTTGTAACACTTCATGAACAACAATTATATACTAAGCCTAGTAAATGTTTATTCGCAATGGAACAGGTTGGTTTTCTTGGTTTTATTGTGAGTGTAGATGGCGTGAAAGTGGACGAGGAGAAGATCCGAGCGATCACGGAGTGGCCAACTCCAAAGAACGCTAGTGACGTGCGTTCGTTCCATGGATTGGCGAGCTTTTACCGGCAATTCGTCAAGGATTTTAGTACTATTGTCGTACCACTGAATGAGCTAACCAAAAAGAATGTTGTTTTTAGGTGGGAGCAATAGCAAGAAGAGGTGTTTGCCATGCTCAAGGAGCACTTGTGTTTAGCGCCGGTGTTAGCTCTTTCGGATTTCAACAAGGCATTTGAGATCGAATGCGACACTAGTGAAATAGGAATTGGAGTTGTTCTTATGTTGGAGAAACGTCCAATCGCCTACTTCAGTGAGAAACTCAAGGACGCACAGCTGTGGTATCCAACCTATGACAAGGAATTCTATGCCCTTGTGCGTGCACTTGAGACTTGGCAGCATTACCTCATGCCGCATGAATTCATCATCCACACCGATCACTTGCGCTTGAAGTACCTCAAAGGACAAGGCAAGCTCAACCGACGCCATGCCACATGGATGGAGTTTATTGAGGCCTTTCCTTATCACATCCATTACAAAGAAGGTAAAGAGAATGTAGTCGCTGATGCACCATCGTGAAGGTATGCACTAATTAATTCTTTTAATGCCAAGTTACTTGGAATTTTCGCATATAATTGAGCTATACCCTCTCGATGCTGATTTCGGTGATATTTACAAACATGGTGTGTCTATTGCTGGTTCCAAATTTTATAAGCATGAGGGCTATTTATTTAAGCATAAAGGATTGTGTATTCCCCATTGCTCATTGCGTGAATTACTTGTGCATGAATCACATAGTGGCGGTCTGATGGGTCACTTTGGCGTGACTAAGACCTTGGATGTCTTGCATGATTATTTTTACTGGCCTCATATGAAGCGCGATGTCGTACGTGATAACCATTGACATCACTGTAGCGGCATCTCCGCCATCCCACCTTGCGGCCCGACCAAAACACTGTACCTACCAAGGGAGACACGACACTGTTCCTACCCTTAGCCTGGCGGCCGACCCTGGGATGGTCGACATCATCGGGGGGCTCTTACGCGACATCCCATCCCAGGTCACGCATGACGTCACCCCGTATGACGTCACCCAGCATGACATCATTCCCTACCACTCCAATGACACCTACCAGGGATAACTCCTACCCCCTGTCAGTACATTCCTTCCTTTACCTATAAATACCCCCACCCTTTTAGACAAGAGGGTAAGCCTAAGACAGCGTGTTGAACCCCTGCCATTTTTACCATTCATACTGACTTAGGCATCAGAGTGTTTACGCCGGAGACCCCCTCCGGCGCTTTGTAGGTCACGAAGACGCCAGAACAGTGTTCCCGACCAGACCCGATAGGCCGATCCTGATCAGCAAACCTCGGACTCTTATCAGTACGCATTGTTGCTTGTTGTTTAATTTATCGTAGAGCCAAATCTAAGTCGGTTGGTCATGGCAAGTTTATTCCGTTACCTATGCCTTCCCACCCTTGGACCGATCTGTCCATGGATTTTGTTGTAGGGCTGCCCAAGTCCAAAAATGGGAAGGATAGTGTCTTTGTTGTGGTAGACCGGTTCTTTAAGATGTCACATTTTATTCCATGTTCAACTACTTATGATACGACACAAATTGCTGATTTATTCTTTCGTGAGGTAGTTCGTTTGCATGGAATTCCCTTAACTATTATGAGTGATAGAGTTACCAAGTTCCTTAGCCACTTTTGGTGTGTTTTATGGAAGAAACTTGGTACGAAATTGCTTTATTCTACTTCTTATCACGCACAGACAGATGGACAGACTGAGGTAGTTAATCGTACGCTTAGTTCCTTGTTGCGTACACTAGTTCGTAAGCATGTTTCTACTTGGGTTGATCACCTACCTTTTATTGAGTTTGCTTACAATCGTGTTGTTCATTCCACTACTCATTACTCAGCTTTTGAACTTGTTTATGGTTTTAATCCTAGAACTGTTTTGGATTTAACTTCTTTACCTTTGAGTGATATTGCGAGTCTAGATGGTACACAGAAGGCTGATTTCGTTAAGCAATTATTCCCTCTGTCCTTTAATATCAGACGTTTTAGAATAGTAAAAAATTGAAAACAATGATCTTTGTTCTTATTTTATTCCACATTGTTTCTTTTTTTCTCCTAATTTTCACTTAAATTACCACACCATCATCAAATTGGGTTGAAGCATAATTTTTTTTTAATCATTTACACAAAATATATACCTCGAAATTGATAAAATGACAAGTATTATGAACAGTAAAAATTCATAGAAAAGCGACAGTTATTAAAGGATAGAGGGAGTACATGCCAAGGCGAAACAAAACATTAAGCGCATGAATGAGAAGGTAGCGCTTAAGTGGAACGAAGGAAGGAAGCTATTTGCCTTTGACGTCGGTAATTGGGTGTGGCTGTACATGTGAAAGGAACGCTTTCCAGCCCAATGCCGTGGCAAGATATCACCGAGAGGAGATGGACCATTCTAGATTGTTGAGAAAATCAACAATAATGCTTACAAACTAGCATTACCTAGTGAGTATGGTTCCATTAGTTTTACCTTCAATGTTTCTGACTTGTCCTTGTTTGATGTAGGGGACGATTATGGACTTGATGCTGATGCTGATTCGGATTCGAGGACGAATCCTTTCGAAGGGGGAGGGAATGATGCAACTCCACGCAACGACATGCCTTTGCCGCCTACTGGTCCGATGACGCATGCAAGAGGTAGAAAGCTTCAAGACAAGTTGTCAACTCTCATTCACAAGGAGCTGGAGTGCGAGATGACAAGTGAGCAGGCTGCACTTCGAGAAAAGTCCCCGCGCATGGTCAATCTACTTACCATCGCGGCGCATGACCTTGTCTCTGCTGGGCAGCAGATCAACGCGTAGATAGGCCGACCTTTCCCATCTATTAAGTCCGATATATATTGCAACATGTCAAGGAGTGGGAGCCCAAGTTTCGTCAGAAAGGCTCGAGCCGTTTGGAAGATATCCCAAACCTTAATCTAGGGCGCGGAGGCGCACGCAAACCCTAATCCGGGTGCGCGAGTCCTTACGGCGCGAGGACTCCTTGTCCTGCGTGCGCTAGGATTCCTTGATCGACGACATGTCCTTGTCTGATTTTGGCAACAACTTCTGTTTCTATTTATTTAATTAATTAGTTAATTAGTTTATTTAATTAATTAGTTAATTAAGTCAATTCCCTTAATTAGAACTCCTACTTCTATTCCTATTAGGTTTTGCTTGTAAAACACTATATAAGCAGCCGCTTAACATCTTTTGAAGGATGGTTGTTATTTTGATAAATCAAGACATTGTCTTTTGATTGACGCTTTATTTCATGTGTTTTTACCACTTCAAAACTCCTTGTTTGTGGCAGAAACAATCCTTTTTATGTCAATTTGGTTTCTTTTGGAGGAATCTTGGGCAAGTCTGGTTTTGGAAGAATCTGGTGCTGGAGCGAAAGATTGGCAGTCTTAGCTAAGACTGTAGGGTAGAGGCGTGCTGAACATGGACTCGTGGGAAGCGGAATCAGATCAGAGAGCCAGCTGGCTGTTACATCCATTTGAAGAAATCTTGGATGTAATCCTATTTGAACAAAAAAACACTTTGTTATTATCCTTTGATTATTATCACTTTGGGATTTAAACAGTTGGGATTTTTATCCCTATCTTTTAGTTAATTTGAAGAAGGAGTTTGGAAAGGAACGTGATTGGTGGGGACTCTAACCTTGTTAAAAGGTTAGGGAAGGCTGTCAATTATGGGATCTTCCATCTTCCTTTCTTCTGGTTTTGTAAACATTCGCTCTGTGAATTCATTTTTGAATATCACATATTTTAATTCTATTTCATGTTCTTCAATTATTCTTTTACTTCCTTGATTAATATGTTTAGTAGCTAAACACCTAGTTCTTGGTAAGGGAGCATACTTGTGATTCGTGAGACTGAATCGTTCTTAATCATCCTCTTGTTTGTATTCAATTCAAGTTCTGTTTTAACAAACCGGTTCTCGTCTAGGCTAAGACTTGATCGATCTTAGGCAAGACGATGAATTTGCAGCCAGTCACTAAGGGGACGAGCGAAACCGAAGTGACGAAGTAGGTAGCTAACCTCGCGGGGGTTAGTGAACTTGAATCGATATAGGCCTAACCAGATTGACAACCTAGGGCTCCGAGTTGGGAGTAGCTTGGCCTAGACTCTGTCTTTCCCTACGCCATTGAGAAAATGCATGTGCCTCAAGCCAGCAGCCAATTGGATAAACCCTTTAGCCAGTAAGGTGTCTACTAGCCAGGATCACTAGGAAAGGGGGTACCCTCCAAGTGATTTGAATAGGAGGAAAGTAGGATTGGAAAGGGGTTCCTCCCAATCTATAGTAGAGTTACAAAAGGGGAAGGAGAAAATCTAAAGTCAATGATCGATTAAACAAGTAAAGTGCTCACGAATTCGCCCTTGCCAGGAATTTACCTCACGAAAGCTCCAACCAATCTCAGCCAGCAATCTTAGCTAAGATTCACTTCTGCCTAAGATTGTTTCCTTTATTTTATTTTTGCTTGTCCTCTTTTACGTTTCGTTTATCTTAATTGTAGGAACAAAAACCCTCAACTCCAGTGACGAGGAAGTCGAGTCAAGACTACAATACACCACCAAGATCTCTGTGGATGAACCTCTTATCGCAATCTACGAGTCCCTTGTGGATGAGTGATAAGTTGTATTTCTACCCCATTTTCTATATCTTTTTACAACTAAATTTGATGCGCTCGACACGCAATCAAATTTTGGCGCCGTTGCCGGGGATCTTTTAACGGTGTTTCTTGTAGTTTTTATTTTTGTCTTTTGCAGTTGATGACCAGGTCCTCAACGGAAGATCTACTACCTTTGAATCCGGAACTTACAAAAGCTGAAGCACAAAACAGAAAGAAAGCCAAGAGAAAGACTAACGGTGAATTTTCAGGGACGCAAACATAATCTGGTCCCAGCAACAATCTAGGCCAAGATTCAAGCTCAGCTGAAAACCCAATACCAACCATGGACGAAAACCAACAAGAACAGACGATGAGGGAACAAAACAGGGGGGCAAAACGAGTGACCTACTCCTGTATTAATCTACCCCCGATGGCTAATGATTGGTCCATCAAGACAAACATCATTGCCAACTTAACCAAGTTTCATGGCCACTCAAACGAGAATCCGTATAACCATTTGAGGAACCTTCACCTCCAATGTGATACCCTCAAACCAGTAGGAGTAACAATCGAGAGAGCCAAACTGAAGTCATTTCCTTGGTCTCTCGAGGACTCAGCTAAGAATTGGTTCTATAGCTTGCCCCATAGCACCATTACAACATGGGGGGACATGTCCGCTGCCTTCCTAAATAAATATTGGAATGCGACTAAGGCAGGGGCAGCAAGAAAAAGTTTAGTTTCCATTCAGCAGAGGGGAGGAGAGAGTTTGAGCGAGTATCATCAAAGGTTTAGAGACCTTCAAGACATTTGCCCTACCCATGGAGTGGCGGACCATCTCCTAATCCAATACTTCTATGATGGAATGTGTGTGAAGGATAGGGAAAGGTTAGATGCAGCCGCTGGAGGAGCACTTCAAGATCTTACACCAACAAGAGCGAAACTACTTCTCCAAACAATGGCTGACAACAGCCACAACAACGCCTCATCCGAGAGAAATTCAACACCTTCTTCTTTGAATGCTATAGATGTGGAAAATAAGCTTGACAAGATTACTAACATTTTGATGAATCTTTCTACAGGTACCACACCTCAGGTACAAACTACAGCAGCAGCAGCCAATCCTATGCCCTCCATTTGCGGAGTTTGCGAACAATTAGATCATCCCACCCATAGTTGTTATGTGGTGGAACAACCGGGCGATCCAGCCCCAATCCCAGTCAACGTGGCATATGGTTACAACCAAGGGCAACCTAGATTCCCTCATGAAAGTAACCAATACTCTTGGAGACAACATCCCAATCTAAGGTGGAGACAAGATCTGCCTCAATCTAGCCAACCAAATCAACAACCAAATCAACAACAACAGTACCACCAACAGCCACAACAGTCTCCCGTAAATTTCCAACACTTTGTACCCAGACCACCTGGAGCAAATCAATCAAATGCCCCAATGTTACCTCCTGCACCTCAACCGCTTAAGATTACCGGACCTCCTATAGAAGACACATTGCAAAAATTCATACAGGCAACTCAATCTAGCCTTGCTGAAATGCAAAAAGCTACTCAGTCCAGTATTGTTGAGATGCAGAAACAAATAGGCCAGCTCACCCAACAAATCCAGCAGCCAGGAACAAGTGGACAATTACCTTCGACCACCGAGGATAACCCTAGGCACAACGTAAGTGCTATTCATCTTAGGAGTGGAAGTGTTCTGCCTGAACGAAAGGGTGCGAAATCAGACCAGGAGGTACATAATCATTCATTTGGGGATGAGGATGTCGATGTGGATGAAGAAATTCAAGCAGAAGCTCAGCCGGAACCAATCTTGGCTAAGACTGAAACTAAGACTGATATTCCAGTCCAATCACAACAGCCGATCTTAGCTAAGCCAGTGGCTAAGACTGATGAGCAGAGTTTAAAATCTCTGGAAACAGTAGATATTCCACCTCCTTATCCTCCCAAGTCTTCTAAACAGAAGAAATTAGACGAAGCTAAAGAATTCATGAGCATTTTTGGCAAAGTGGCAGTGAATATTCCTATGCTAGATTTAATTTCTAAAGTACCTTCTTACGCAAGATTTTTGAAAGAACTTTCCACTAACAAAAGGAAACTTACAGGTGTTGAGAGAGTGAATCTTTTGTAGAATGTTTCTTCAGTACTTCAAAGCAAACTACCGGAGAAATATGGAGATCAAGGAACCTTCACCATCCCTTGTAAATTTGGGAACAAAACGGTGGAAAAGGCCCTTTGCGATTTAGGGGCTGGGATCAACGTAATGTCCTTAAAGGAATACGAAGCATTGCAAATGGGACGCATGAAAGAGACACAGGTGGTGATTCAACTAGCTGACCGAACCGTGATCCATCCTAAGGGTTTGGTAGAGGACGTTCTCGTCCAAGTCAATAACTTTATATACCATGTGGATTTTTATATTATTGAAATGGATGCTGATTTACCTTCCTGTACCATTGATGTGCTCTTAGGTAGACCTTTCCTTAGGTCTGCTAGAGCAAAGATAGACGTTTATGAAGGTAGTATTATTTTGGAATTCTTTGGGAGCACGATTAAGTTCTACATGAAGGAGGGATTAAACTATCATAATGAGACACATAGTGTTAATTTTATTGATATCTTATACCCTATTGAAGAAGAGACTGCAGACTTAAATGCTACTGACCCACTTGATTTTGTCTTAAGCAGAAGTGTCTCAGCTAAGATGCTGGAAGAAATGGAAGACCGAGTAGGGAACTGAGAAGATCTTAGGGAGATCTTAATGGATCTTCATGAGACCGAACCAGTGAAGGAAACCATGCCTTGCCCATTGTTTAGCATGTCTAACTATAAGATCTTACCATCTATTGTGCAGGCACCCGAGCTTGATCATAAGGAGTTGCCAGAACACCTTAAGTATGCCTATCTGGGCCAAGACAAAACTCTCCCAGTAATAATCTCAGCTAAGCTTTCTAGCGAAGAAGAGACAAGATTGACAAGCGTTTTGAAGGAACATAAAGAGGATATTGGATGAACCTTAGCAGACATCAAGGGCATGTCCTCAACCGTTTGCACCCATAAAATTCATGTGGAAGAGGATAAGAAAATTATTAGACAACCCCAAAGGAGGCTAAACCCTCCGATGATGGAAGTTGTCAAGAAAGAAATCATTAAATTACTTGATGCTGGAATTATATACCAAATCTCTGATAGTTCATGGGTTTCCCCTGTGCAGGTTGTGCCTAGAAAGACAGGTATTATCGTAACTGAAGGAGAAGATGGAGTAAAGAGAACCACAAGAATTCAGAATGGATGAAGAGTCTGCATAGACTACCGCAAACTTAACCAAGTCACGAGGAAAGATCACTTTCCATTACCATTCATTGACCAAATGGTGGAAAGATTGACTGGGAAGTCCCATTACTATTTCTTGGACGGTTATTCGGGATTTCATCAAATCCCAGTGGCATTAGAAGACCAAGAGAAGAAGACATTTACATGTCCCTTTGGAACCTTTGCGTATAGGAGGATGCCATTCGGATTGTGCAATGCGCCGGCCAACTTTCAAAGGTGTATGGTTAGTATCTTTTCAGACTATGTAGAAAGAGGTATAGAAGTGTTTATGGATGACTTCACCATCTATGGTGATAATTTTGATAAATGCTTAACGACACTAAAACATGTTTTGAAAAGATGTGTGACCACTAATCTTGTTCTTAACTATGAAAAATGTCATTTCATGGTTGAACAAGGTATTGTCCTAGGTCATGTAGTTTCTAAGAAAGGTATAGAAGTTGACCAGGATAAGATTGATGTTATCAAAACCTTACCTTACCCCTCATGTGTGCGTGATGATAATAATATTAGGATTCTGCGGTGATCGGGATGATGACTTCTGTCGGTTGGTGCTGCTGTAGTTGCCGTCGATCTCACCTGCAAAGCGCCGGGGGGGGGGGGCTCCGGCGTAGACACTCTGATGCCTAAGTCAGTAAACGGTTCAAAAATAGCAGCAGTTCCAATCAGTAAAATTCGGCTTACTTGACGTTTAGATTAAGGGGTATTTGTAGGCCACTAGAGGCGATGGCTGGATGAAAGGGCGATATCCAGGCCAGTCGATGCCCCTGATGGCGTCAGGGGCGATACCTGACGGTGACGTCATCAGCGATACCCTAGGTAACGTTGTAGCTGCTGTCTCCGAGGAGGGTGCCGGGCGATACCCACGACGATGTCGGGGGCGATACCTACGATGACGCGGGTACGATGGTCCTATAGGTCCCTGGGATGGGATGATGCCGTGCGTGTAGAGACGCGTGAGACCTCCCCCCCCCCCCCCCCGCTGACGTCGACCATCCCAGTAAACTCTTCACAGTCTGGTAGCGATAGCTTAGACGTTCCGTCCTGGCTTGTGGGACTCCCTCTTCAGCAGGGGTCATAATTACGGAAAGGCCTTTCGGATTGCCTTAATAGTTATCATAAGCCCAACTGAAAATGAGCCCGAGTGTTTACCAAGGGCTATCATTCCCTGTCCATGTCTGGAATCTTAAGTGAGGGTCCTTTCTTTCTCAAGGTGGTATGTTCATGGGGTCTCCGAGCTTCTTTGTCTCTTTCGGTATGACAGAGATCCGCCTAAACAATAGGTATTGCCTATGTCTTGTACATAATTGTTGGGGCATCACTTTCGCCTAGCGATATTATCCCAATGGGTCCACCAGTGGGGCTTTAGAAGGTTGCCAGCTCATCGTACTGTAAGAGAGCTACCGATGTACCATTGTCAGCGTTGCCGTGAGCCGGGACCGAATTCGCACCGTTGAGATAGGCTTGTATATGTTCCGAGTCTATCATCCTTTTGGGTGAGCTGCGAACACCTAGAGGAGATAGGCATTTTACGGGGATGTTAGTAAACTTTATACTTACAGAGATGTTTAGGAACACGCGGGTTCTTTCTCTCCTTTTCGCTCATGGAGACAGCGATATTGACGTGGTTTTATGCCATCAGCTGCCTACGTTCTGCGTGGCTTTATACCACCAGATACCTGCGATATCGGCGAGGCTTTACGCTGCTAGGAGCTACCTGCGACATCGACGCGGCCTTATACTGTGGATACCTACAATCGTACGTCTTTTATGTTATGGCTACTTGTAATATCGTGCTCCTTGGCATTTTTTCCGGACTCAATCTCGTATTCCTTTCGAACATCTGCGTCGTGGGTGATATACGAACGTCGTCCTCCATTTCCGTTTCAGGTCCATCGTCCTTCGAGGGTAACGGGACGGCTCGTCTTTTGAGGACATCCTTTTTTCCCAAGACCCCTTTTTCTTCGGAGCCTATAAATCTGGGGCTTTCTCCACCCACGCTCTTCTCATCTTTGGCAATTCGCATCATGGATCATTTGACTAAAAAATTTCTCCTTTCCAAGGGCCACACTCTCAAGAACCTCAATGATGGTGACGTTGGGTTTCTGGAGAACATGCTGGTCAAGACTTCCGAGGACATCCTGGAGCTGAAAGGAATGCTGACCCCACTCCATTCTAGGCTGGGAGCCACGTCTCTAGAGGATTTCAGTCCTTTAGAGAGCGTGTCGAGGTTGGCCACTTCCATCGCTCGGATTCAGGTGGTGATTGCCATGCTGCAGCAGCGCAAGGACATGCTGGGGTGCTGCTTGAAGGGAATGAGGGTCACCTCTGCCGACCTGACTCTGGTCATGGACTCTCTGCGAGAAATTCCTGAAGTTCCCGAGGACGCTGATTCTGACGCCTAACGGCGGTGGCTTTCTTTGTACCTTTTCTCCTTTCCTACTTTTGCCTCTGTACTTTTTTGGCCATTTAAGCCATAATAAATAAACTGTCTCCTTTTTTGCCGCTTGTCACTATTCTTCTTCTTTAACGTGCCATTTGTCTTTTTTCGGTTGGAGGCCTCCCAAGCCCAACCGAAAATGAGTCAGTTACTGGACGGTTTCCTCGCTAACTGTTCTGCATTAATTCTGCGCCGCAGCCTCCTTATCCGCCGATTGGGCTAAATTTTGGTTTTCCTTGAATCTCCCCCAGGCGTGACTGCAAATCTGGATTTGCACTCCAGATTGTACACGTGTCTATTTTCAAAAGTCGTATTGGAAGATCAAAAGCTTCTCCCCTTCTTTTGGCTATTTAATGGGATCCTCTCCCTCCTTTCTGTTCATCTTATTTTTCTTCTTGACAGATCGTTTGTGCTCTCATGGCTGACTCTTATTTTTTAGATACCGCGGCGCGGGATTCTCCGCCAACTCCTCCGACTTCGCCGGACTCGGACAATCCTCCTCCGTCGCCTCCGTGGAGGCCGTTTGTTCATCGGCGGGGACGCAAGAGGCAAAGGAAACATGCCTCCCGGGTATCTGCGCCGCTTCCCAAGTATCATGCTCCTTCTGCTGAAAAGGGGGACGAACCCTTCCTTCCTCCCTGCGTCGGGCCAAAAATAGCTTTCCCTTCCGCGAGCATTGAAATGGCGATGTCGACCACAGAAGAGAAGCCTGACCGACCACTGGTACACGTGGGAAAGAGGAGGGAAGAGCCTTTCCCTTCCTTTAGCGAGGAGCCATCGCTCTCAGATGACGATGTAGTCTACTGCTATGATATTACTTGGTCGAATAGTGATTAGTTTAGTTTGTCTTGCTTCTTTGTAGATGCCGTATGGCTATTTGGAATGAATAAGATAACGCTTCATTTTCTTTGGTGCCCCTATCGCTTTCTCGCGTTACTTCTTCAAGCGTCAAGGGTTGTCGCAGGGGGACAGTTATTGCTGGGCGCAACCGTCTTTTGGTCTTTTAGTCAATAACCGTCTTCTCTGGAAGACATAAATGACTGTCCACGCGTCCCTCTCTGCTTCGCACGTGTCTCCCTTTTACAGGCTGTCTTCTTCTTCAAGTTGAACCTTTATAAGGGAAACCCTATTCTCTTTCATCATTTTTGCCAATATTCTGTGAATTTTTGCACTCTCTCTTTCTCTTGTGTTTCTTCTTACTCGAGGAGAGTCTCCACAACTGCTCACCTGCGGCGGCGATCTGTTCTTTGGCTACCCCTTCCAGGTACTTTGTCTCTCTCTTGCCATAGTTTATTTTCTCAGTTCCTTATGTCTCATGTTAGAGCTTCTGCGAGATTAAAAAATCCCATCGATCTCGAGGCTAGGAGAGCCCATAGTATTTTTGATTGTGATGAAGTTTTGAGGGCTGAGTTGGAGGAGAACGGTATCACCTTCCCCTTGGGCTGTCGCCTATATATCCCTACGAAAGACATTCAGCTTCACGCCGCCATGTGGGGGACGTTTTGGTTGGTTTACTTCAAGATGCTCCTCTACGGATTTCATCTCCCACTTCATACTTCTCTAATGAAGCTGCTGAACCACTACGACCTCAATCCGGTTCAAATAACTCCGCCTTCCTGGTGTGGGTTTACGCATTTCTGCGGGCGTGCGAAATGAAGCATATTTTCACTCCCTCCCTCGATTTGTTCCGCACGTTTTCAAGTTGAGCTGTCGTGCCTGTTTGGTGGATATCACTCCTAGGTGGAATGACGCCGCCGTGCGATTTTTCTGGCAGAATTTCCAAGGTTTTGAAGAGAACGTGGATAATTGGAAAAACGGTTTCTTTACCCTTCGACTGCCGTCCCGCTGGTGGCGCGGGGGCTTTAATTAGAAGATTGCTAGCGCTGATTGGAAAAATCCAGAGGTGCTGGCTAGTGCCGATGCGTCCCATGTTTCTGCTCTCTTAGAGATAGAAGGGCCTTTCCTCATTCGAGAATTTGCTCGGTTCAGACCCTTGAAAGAATGTGTCGTTGGTGAGTTTTTCTTTCGCCGCATTATCGCTTCACTTTGCTTGCCATATTAATATATTCCGTTGACAGGTAGCGCTGAGGGTTGTTCCTCTGGTGGAAATAACGCTCCTCTGAACGTGGTACCGCTTCAAACGCTACCTCCTTCTCCGCCACCAAAAAGTTCCAACCATCCAGTTATCCCGCCGAGGAAAAGGAGGATTAAGACTGTCGCAGCGCGCAACGTTTCCGCCCAACCTTCTCATTTTCTTGAGGATTGGTTGCCACTTCGGGGTAAGGGGGTGTCCTCGAGTCGTCCTGCGACTGAAATAGTTGATAGCGATAGCGATAGCGAGAGCATGGATGCCGGTTCCGGACTATGTCATGCCACTCTTGCCCAGCGGATGAAGCTTAGGGCGAGGAAGAACGATCCCGTGGCGGAATCATCCGAGGATAATAGCGAGGAGATAGCCGCCGAAACGGAGCATCTCAAGAAGAAAATCTGGAAGGAAGAGACTGGTCCCCCGATTCCTCCTTTGAAGGAAGTAAACGCAGTCCTCCCCACTAAGGTCAATAATTGCCCTATCGCAAGTTCCTCGCCAGTGGCGGAGGTTTTCAAGGCTCCTTCCGTTGTTCCTTCCAAAACTATTGAGGTTTCCACGGCGGGGGGGGCACCTTTGCCATCTGGTGGCCCTGATTCTCCAATTTCCTCCTGTATTCTGGATGTGACCGTGCCGGTTTCAAACCCAAATGTTCCTCCTAATCCCGTCTTGAGGAAGCCTCGGCCCTTGTTCCTTTCGTCGATCTCGGGTATTGGTGATTTCGTAAAGAGTTGTTCTCCTCCCTTTATCGCCAACCTTTCCCCTCAAGGTCCTCAAGGAGATGCTACATTTCAGCTGGATCTATCGTCTTTCGGTACTGACGGGCTTCGCGCTTTAGGGATATCAGATCCGCTATCGCGAGATGAGCCGGTGGGGGCCATAGTGGGCTAGATGTTCAGTTCTTCGAAGGACAAGGAAGAGTTCCTGCAGCACCCTCCTGAAGTTCAACATTCACGCCTCCTGAACGATATGTTGGCCAGCTTTCATGAGCTGAACTATTTTCTCGAGGATCAGAGCGACAAGGTTCGACGCTCTCCCGATTCAACAGAACAATTGAACGCCGCTTTGGCGAAGGTGACAGAGCTGTCCAAACTTCAAGATAGCACCCGGGCAGAGTTGAGCGAGTGTCACGCCGATCTCGCCCGAGAAAGATCCAAAGGGAAGGCTAAAGTGGAGCTGCTAGAGGCGGAACCGGTTGCGGCTGACAAAAGAAACTTTTTCCTTCGTGAAGAGATATCGTCTCGTGACGCGGATTTGGCCAAAGTTCCCTCGAGAATAGCCTGGTGGAAAAATAAGACTATGGAGGTATGTATCGCTGGCTTCGCAGATCTCTATCGCCAGGGAGCTGTTGATTTGACCAGGCTATCCGAGTATGCTTCCAAGAAGATAAAGGATTTAGGCGAAGGCGAGGGAGATTTTCCTTCTCTCGGGGGGGGGGGGGGGGGATAGGCGAATGGTGGCAGCGATATCTGTGCCGGCCTTTGGCTGGTTAAGGTTGACTCACTGGGAAGATTTTCCCGCTTATTCACTTATCTGTTTTGTAATAACGCCTTTCCAGGCGAAATGATATTTGTACTTTATTTTTTTAGACAATAACAGACCCTTGTTTCATTTTCCCGCGCTATTTCCGTTGCTGCGATATCGCTCGTCTTATTCCAGAAAATCTTTTCTGCTTTTCGGAGCATTTAATGCTTATGATCTTCTGACTGATGTGGGAGAAAAGTCTTGATAACTCAGGCACACGTGTCCATTTTCAGGACACCTAGGGCTAGCGTGCTTCAGAATTTTAGCAAAATCGAAGCGTTGTCGCGCTTCTCTAGAATTGTACTCATTGCTTGAGTCTTTTCCTTGCGATCCTCTCACGCAACGACTGCGACATCCGTCGTTTTGTTGACCATTAGGGTTATAAAACCCAATATTTGTTTCTTTTGCTTATTTTTGCCATTCTACTTTCTTCATATTTTCTCTAGCCGTCCCATTTTCTTGCCACCGTTCAAGGTTTTCGAAGAGCTTTCTAAAGGTACCTCCTATTTTCTTCCGTCGTCTTCTTCATCTTTACTTTTTTATTTCTGCCATGGCTAAGACTCGCCGCTCTGAGTCGAGGTCTGCCGATGAGAAAAAGATGGATATTACAGTTAGTAGTATCACCTCTGAGGCTGCTCTTAACGAGCATTTAGCCACACATAATGTTGTTATTCCTGCCGGCTATAAGGCCTCTGTTGCCTCTGAGTCGGTACGCCTAAATAGCGTTTTGACGGGCAAGCGTAGGGTCCTGTACACACAAATGTTCCGCTACGGTTTCCAGCTTCCCATTAATTCTTTCATAAAATAGTTGCTCGTTGCCTGCGATTTGAATCCTGTTCAATTAGCCCCAAATGCGTACTGCTGCGTTTATGCTTTCTTAGAACTCTGTAAATATAAGGGGATCACTTCCCCTTCTCTTTTACTGCTTAAATCAGTTTTTAAACTGATGAAGTGTCGAGGAGTGATAACGATATCGCCTCGTTATGACGATGACTCACTCAAGTCTTTCACTTGGAAACTTCTCCATATTGAGTCCTCTGTCGATGCCTGGAAGAAAGAGTTCTTTGTGATAGATCTTCCCGAAGACCCCAGTTCCTGGTGGCGGTCTGGGTTTCACCAAGACGTTAAGGAAAACGTCTGGGGTCGGCCTGAGACTCTTCCTCAGCGTGAACAAGGCTGGTTAGACAAACTCCTTCAACTGGAAATCAGCGTTCATATCCGCCATGTGGCGTGCAGAGTTGATATGAAGAACTGCGTTAGACGTGAGTGTCGAGTCATTTCCTTCTTTATTATCACTGGTACTAATGCTAATCGTTACTTTGTCATTATGCAGCGACAGATCCTGACTATAAGCCTGAAAACGTTAGAAGGCGACTGAAAAGGGCCCAGAATAGAGAAGAAAAAGAGAAGGCCATCTCTACGGAAGCTGCCGATAACTCAACTGTGCTTCCTGCCATTTCCGTGAGCCTTGCTCAAGTATCTTCTTCCTCAGCCGGTGAGGGGAATACCGACATTCCTTCAGGTATCCCTATCGTGACCGTTGCTGCCGCTCCTGCCCAACCGTCTTCTTCTAAGGTCCTTGCCAAAGGAAAAAAGAAGAGAAGAACAAGAAGCATTGCCGCTCTTACTCCTTCTCTGGACGCGGCAGGTTCTTCGAAAGTACCTCCTCTCAAGACTGCTGCTGTGAGTGTGCTTCTTTGTTACGATATGCTGTTAATCGGTGTTTATTGCCATTTCTCTTGTCTGTGTTTCGTACTGGGTTCTTAGCAGGAGACTGTTACTGGGTCTACCTCTGCCTCTCCCACAGGCGAAATGGACATGAGTCATGTGCCAGGCGGTTCCAGGAAGAGACCTCGGCGGGAGGGTGAGGGCGGAAGCTTATCCTCTACTGTTGCTGCGGGGGAAGTCGAACCGGACAAGACCTTTGTTTCCATGGATGGTCCGCAGACTCATCCTTCAAAATTTTTGGTGACACATGGGAACGGCTGAGACTTTCGGGGCTTCACCCAACTCCTTCGGTGGGCCTGTCCACACATATGGTCCTCACTCGGGCTATCAAGAAGGTTTGCAGGACTTTACGGGCTATCACCCTCACGGTTCCTATGCCGTTCAAGGGGGTCCTTCTTCTTAAGTCCACCCTCCTATTCCCGTGGCCTTTGTGCCTTCGAGCATTTCTTTATCGCAACGCTGTGGCGAAGGGGCTTCTACCTTTAACTATGCTGCGGATCTAAGTTCCTCGAGTGAGCCTGGTACTGTGACTCACCAAGTGGGTCTATATGATTTCCGCAATACGGGCTTAGCGGCTCTCGGGGGCGATGGTTCAATCGAGGTTTTGGCTTTTTTGGCTGCCCAGATACTGTCGACCCCTGCTGAGCGGGAAGCTTTCCTCTCGCAGACAGATGATGATAAGGTGAACTCGTTGCGCACTGGAATCTTTTCCAATTTTGTGAAATTTCAGTATTGGACAGAGCACGTACAGCGTCAGGCTGCTTCTCTTACCGCGTCCCTTTCTGACCTTTCGCGAGAGCGAAATGAGAAGAATAAGTTGCTGGAGGAACGCGCTCGATTTTTACTGGCTCAGCAGGAGTTGTCGGGGCGAGTGTCCGCCCTTGAGGCAAAGAATGCTGTACTGGAAGGAGAGAAGTCATCCTTGGCAAGGGAGAAGGCAGCTTGGGAGGAAGAGAGAACCGCTCTGATAGAAGAATCAACCGATAAGAGCCTGTGGCACGTCGAGCGGATGGCCACTATCTTGGTTGAATGCTTTGAAGAAATCCATGGGGCAGATGCATACAAAGGTGACGAGGTCACAAAGGCCTTCAAACAGAAGTCTGCTGATCTTAACGAAGCGGGTTATCGCCGAGCTAAGGCGAAGGGTTGGAAATGGAGGAACCCCGAGGGTTGACGTACTCCCGAGTTTTGCCGCCTCTTTTACTGCCGTCAGGCTTTTTGTTCTTTGCCTCTGCGGCGTTTTTTTTTTTTTCCGGAACTTGTGACCTTTCTAAGGCACCTTTATGCATTCGAATAGTTTATATCTTTGTTGCTGTCTTTTCCCTTTCTTTATTTCGCTTTCTGAAATTCCCAGGGTGTCGCTAGCGTCCTGGCGACATAATATGTTTAATTTCTCGAGCAAACTCGTAACATTTCAGTAATAGATATCGCTGAGGTCGGTATCGGGTTGGTTTTCTCAGCGAGCCTCATAATATCGTTACTTTGTGCAGTCGTCAATCTTTCCGCTACTCGAAAGTTATTCTGCACATTCTCAATTGTAAACCATTAGTAGCATAACGGGTTACGAGAGATAGTGATTACCCGTAGGAGCTTTTCCGCTGCCGTCATAGGGCGTTCCGTCATGGAAGTCGCGTGAATCGCTTTTTCCGTCAGCTCTACTTCACTAGGGATCACGCATCTAGTTACTAGCTGGAATTTCGCGATTCTTTGCGCTTCCATTTTTTCACGATTGGCCTGGAAAGTGCCCTCACTTAGTGAGCCGTC
Organism: Viola odorata; assembly: GCA_963691705.1. NCBI lineage: Eukaryota > Viridiplantae > Streptophyta > Magnoliopsida > Malpighiales > Violaceae > Viola > Viola odorata. The sequence continues at coordinate 35,610,929 of OY829540.1, read as the reverse complement.
TGATCAGGACTGGCTATCACAAGGATAGGACTTTTCACTTTCAGGCGTTGTCCTCGCGTCTAGAATTATGCCCTTACTTGATGAACCGACTACGCTAGTATGGTTACTAAGATAGGACTTTTTATTTCTAGAACGGAGTTACTATATCCTTGGGGCGTGCCTTGTCTTGATGAGTCGTCTCCACGAGAACGGTTAGTACAAGAAAAGGACTTTTCACTCATAAGGATTCCGGGTAGTGCCCTCACTTAGTGAGCCATCTGATCAGGACCGACATTCACAAGGATAGGACTTTTCACTCCCGTAGGGCGCTAGGGATCTTTCAATCCCCACGCTAGTTCAAGGCATGTTGGGTCGTGCCCTCACTTAGTGAGCCATCTGATCAGGACCGGCATTCACAAGGATAGGACTTTTCACTCCCAGACGCCCCCTTTTTTATCTGCACAAAAGCAACCGCAAGTACCCAAGAAAGCTCTCCCACAGAGCGTTAGCTGAGGTTAGGGTTGGCGTTAGTCAAAGGTGCAGATAAATCAAGGTCTAGGATAATATAATTTCAAACGAGCAATATTCCAAGAGTTAGATAAGGGAGTACCATCGAGTGTCTCCAGATGATAGGCTCCTTTTCTGATAACTCGGGTAACGCGATAGGGCCCATCCCAGTTTGGACTGTGTTCCATTATCGCTGACTAGGATACGGGGTACGCCAAACCTCATGATAATTTAGTGTTTGAAGAAACGCCAGGTTTTTTCCGCCGTGATGTTGGCGACTACTTCGGCTTCTGCCCACTTTGTAAAGTAGTCCACGGCTACTATCACAAATTTTAGTTGGGCTCTTGCCTTCAGAAATGGCCCCAGGATATCGATTCCCCATTTAGCGAAAGGACAAGGAGCGATGATCTCAGATATTTCAGCGGCAGGATGTCGAGGAATTTTAGATAACTCCTGACATTTCGGGCAAGTTTGCACATAGTCGTGGCAATCTTTTCGGATGGTGGGCCAATAGAATCCAGATTTGAAGACTTGTGCAGCCATGGTGCCGCCTGATACGTGCATACCGCATATCCCTTCATGAATTTCGCGCAAAGTGTGAAGACCCTCTTGCTCCGTTATGCATTTGGCCGCTGGATGCGAGAAGCATCTTCGAACTAGGTCCCCGTTATAATACGTACAACGAGCTGCCTGTCTCAGCACTCTTTTCTTTTCAGCGATATTCTCGGGCAGTTCTTCGTGTTTTAGGTATTTGATTACGGGGACTCGCCAGTCATTCTTGAGTTCTTCCACACACAGAGACGCTTGCTCTTCCATGAAGGAGGGTACAGATAATTCTTGGAAATACACGTCTTTGGGTATGGATGCTTCCGGGTTCGCAGCCATCTTGGCAAGGCTGTCGGCTTCGGCATTGTCCTCTCGGGGAATGTGCTCGAAACTGACTTGCATGCCTTCTTTCTTTATTTCTAATAGTTCCCTCATCACTTTGGTGAGATACTAGACCATGATGGGCTCTCGAGCTTGAGAGCGCCCCAAGACCTGGTCGATCACTAGTTTGGAGTCACCACAGATTTTTAGACGCAGGTCTCCTGTTCTCCCGGTATCGTGCCTACCTTTGGAGGAGAGGCTTCTCCCTATCCGGAGTCCGGCTAGTAACGCCTCATATTCTGCCGCATTATTAGATAATGGCTGCAGGATTCAGATGGCGTATTGTATTCGCATATCGTGCGGCCCATTTATAAAGATCCCTGCTCCAGCCAATTCCTGATTTTTAGCTCCGTCTACATGAATGATCCAGAGGTCTGTGTAGGTTTCCGGGAACGGGAGATCCAAATCACCCCATTCCTCTTCAGGTACGTCTGTTAACGGATCTTCCGTAAAGGTGCATTCCGCTATGAAATCTGCCAAGATTTGAGCCTTCACAGACGGCCGAGACTGATATCGCAACCCGTACTGCTCGAGTTCAAGAGCCCAGATCAGCATTCTCCCTGAGGATTCAAGCTTTCGAAATATCCTCTTTAGAGGTTGGTCTGTAAGCACGATAACGGGGTAGGACTGGAAATATCGGCCCATTTTTCGAGTGGCTTGTATTAATGCGAACGCTATTTTCTCAATACGGGCGTATCGCAATTCCGCATCTTTCAGAACATGACTTACAAAATATATGGGGCGGTGCGCGTGGTTATCGTCACGAATGAGGACGGCACTAACCACTTCGTCGGCAGCGCCGAGGTATAAATATAAAGTGTCACCCAGTTCTGGCCTGGTCTGCAGTAGATCGGACGATAGGTAATCCTTTAGGCTGACAAACGCCTCTTAACATTCCGGGGTCCACCCAAAGGATGCTTTCTTGCATATGACTTTGAAGAACGGAAGACACTTTTCGCCTTGCTTGGAAATAAAGCGCCCTAGGGCGATAACGCGCCCGTTTAGCCTTTGTACCTCCTTGATGGTTCTTGGAGATATCATGTCTTGTATGGCCTTGATCTTTGACGGATTAGGCTGAATTCCCTTTTGGCTGACCACGTAGCCTAGGAATTTTCCCGTTTGAAACGCGAACATGCATTTCCGGGGGTTCAGTTTCATACCGTGCCGTTTTATCACATCAAAGACTTCCTTTAGATCCCGCAGGTGATCTGGAAAGTTAGCACTTTTTACTAGTATATCGTCAACGTAGGCTTCCACATTCCTCCCTATTTGTTCTTCGAATATCCTGTTCGCCATACGTTAGAACGTTGCCCCCGCGTTCTTTAGCCCAAATGGCATCGCAAATTCCCCTCGGCACTTGTTCAATAATCGGGCTAGCTGAAGGCTTTCTTCTAAACTGAGCCTTTCACTGACAAGAAAGTCTGCTTTCTCTATGCCGATTACTGGTACGGGCACCATTTTGTCAAGAGGTTGGGCGCGCTTCTCATCACCTTGTTCGTATGGGTCCGCCATTATACATACATATCTATCACAACTCTTTTGGGTCATGAGCAGATAACATTCGGCCGCCAATTTTTGATTGCCCTTTATCGCTACCACCCCGTCCCAGGAGGGGTATTTCATCTTCAAATGGTTCTGAGATATTACCGCTCCAAAGCGGTTAAGGAAAGGTCGTCCAAGTATGGCATTGTAGGGCAAGTTTAGATCCACGACAAGGAACAACAGGTCTTCCGATCGCTTGGAGGTGTCTTCTCTGAAGTATATAGGCAGAGTAGTTATTCCTGTGACTGGGATTGGGACCCCATCCACCCCAATTTTGGGTTTCTTACAAGGTGTCATCTCGTTATCGGGCCGTTTCATGAGATTGTAAGCCTCTAATGAGAAGATGTTCACCGCGCTCCCATTATCTATGAGAGTTCTTCTGACCCCATGGCTGGCAATGATGGGCGTAACCACCAATGCATCATTATGTGGATAGACAACGCCTTTCTCGTCCTCTTCGGAGAAGGCTAGCACCATGCGATCTAGGACGCTTATCGCTTCACCTTTCTTTATCGTGCCCTCTCGCTTGCATTTTTCCCCTAACGCCGTCGTCGGTAGCTCTGGTTCATCCAGGTAAGGAGTCCCTCCTGCTATGATATTAATCATAGGGAAACCCTCATCATCTACTGCGAAAGTTTCCTCACCTCTTCAGCTGGAAGCATCATCCTTTGGGGGGATGTGAGGGGGTCCCTGTCGGTCATCTGCGACCCTTTTCGGGGGATTATTTCTGGCGTCCTCTCTTACTTTGATTGTGAATTCTCCCAAGTAACCCTCTTCCACTAAACGTTCTATCGCTGATTTTAAATCCCTGCATACTTCCGTAGAATGCCCCCTGGCTTTGTGAAACTTGCAATAAGCATTCTCTCTTCTCCCCAGAAGCACTCCGGGCTTCACCGGCGCAGGATAACGGATGAGAAGGTTTCGCTGTTCCACGATCGCTAAAATCTCTGCCCTTGGTAGATTAAGGGAAGGGAAATCAGGGTCGTACGCTCGACCTTTAGAAGAATCTCCTTGGCGCTGAGACGGGGAACCGCCAGGCTTTCCTTTGGAGGCGTTACCTTTCCGGCCGCTGGTGGTTTTGGGAATGTAATCTTTCCGCCGAGTATACTCGTCAGCAAGGCGGTCATCAGGAAGGGTATTTGCTGGAGCATTGGGAATCAGAGGTATCTCAGGCGGCATGTTATAGATTCTGTCTCTACTTTCCTCTGCTTCCATTTTCGCGTAATTATGAGCTTTAAGCCTTAATGCGTCTAGAGTCGCTGGAGGATCCACCATCAGTGCATCCCTCAGTTTACCATATCGGCAGTTCCTCTTCAAGGCTTCTATAGCAAAATCAATGGTAACGCCCAGCGTTAGCGACATTTCCAGATCAAACCGGTTAAGAAATTCCTTCAGAGTTTCCTGAGGCCTTCATCGTAGGTCGAATAACGCGGCGATAGATTTCCTGATTGGAATCGCGGTACTAAATCGACTCCGGAACTTGGATTCCAATTGTGCGAAATTGCTAATAGATCCACCAGGAAGGCCCTCGAACTAGAGGCGCGCAACTCCTGATAATGTGATGACGAATATTTGGCATAACGCCGCATCACTGTGCGTCTGAAACTGCACGAAGTCCTTCACCTTATTGATATGTGAGATGGGATCTCTGGTGCCATCATAAGTCTCAGTGGGAAGCTTCACATGTCGACTGACCCTATGGCGTCTTATGCGACGGCTAAACGGATGACCTGACGTGTCGTCAAGGATTTCCCGCTCATGTCGTGGGGGAGATACTTCCGCAGGACGCCTACGATTCCGTGGATCTGGCATAGGATGTCGCCTAGGAGACCGATTGCGGCTCCTGGGCGAGCGAGTTTGATATCTCCTACTGCTGGATCTTTCACTGTGCTCAGGAGATAAATCTCTATTCACTCCTTCTCTTCGACCGTCCCAGCTATTTCTGGCCTCCTCGAGGTGCCGATCCTCCAGAGGGATGGGACCTAGGGGCAGTTGCGGCACATAAGGCTCCACTCGTCCCTGAGTGAGCTGCACAAAATTAATCGGGGGATCAACTATAGATAGAGTTGACCGGAGATTTCCTAGTAACGATGGTGAGAAGGCCCGCTCGGTGACAATAGATGGCGTGAACATGACACGGGGAGGGACACTCGACCCGGAGATTTCAGGTGTCATTCTGGCAGCCATTTCAATTAAATAGTCCAACCGAGAACGCAGGGCCTCTATTTCACTCGTAAAAGGGGGTTCGGTACTGTTTGGCGCAAATCCTCTTGGAGTAGGAGTAGAGAAGCTGGATCCCGCCATCTGGGACAACGAAATAGTTGCCTGCGAGGAAAGGACTCCCCCTGCAGACCTGGTCAAAGGATTTAGAGATTCTGGACTGACTGGTTGTGTGGTCACAGAAAGATCAGCAGTAGCAAAAGGGAATAACTGTCTACAAATGGAAAAAGGAACATTAGAGGTTGAGGGTCTCGTCGGCTCTGATTCGGAAGTCATGATCGCTCCGATCTCCGGATAAAACAGGGCTTGGTTACTAAGGACGCTCACTTAATACACCAAGGCTCTCAACGAAAGCACCAATTTGATAATAATATTAGGATTCTGCGGTGATCGGGATGATGACTTCTGTCGGTTGGTGCTGCTGTAGTTGCCGTCGATCTCACCTGCAAATCGCCGGAGGGGGGCTCCGGCGTAGACACTCCGATACCTAAGTCAGTAAACGGTTCAAAAATAGCAGCAGTTCCAATCAGTAAAATTCGGCTTACTTGACGTTTAGATTAAGGGGTATTGGTAGGCCCCTGGAGGCGATAGCTGGACGAAAGAGCGATATCCAGGCCAGTCGATGCCCCTGATGGCGTCAGGGGCGATACCTGACGGTGACGTCATCAGCGATACCCTAGGTAACGTTGTAGCTGCTGTCTCCGAGGAGGGTGCCGGGGCGATACCTACGACGATGTCGGAGGCGATACCTACGATGACACGGGTACGATGACCCTATAGGTCCTTGGGATGGGATGATGCCGTGGGTGTAGAGACCTCTCCCCCCGCTGGCGTCGACCATCCTAGTAAACTCTTCACAGTCTGGTAGCGATAGCTTAGACGTTCCGTCCTGGCTTATGGGACTCCCTCTTCAGTAGGGGTCATAATTACGGAAAGGCCTTTCGGATTACCTTAATAGTTATCACGTGAGGTTAGAAGTTTTCTAGGCCATGCAGGGTTCAATCGCAGGTTTATTAAATACTTCTCAAAGATTGTGGAGCCGATGTGCAAACTATTACAAAACGAAGTGGACTTCAATTTTGACGAATCTTGCCAAGAAGCGTTTGACAAGATCAAAGAGAAACTCACATCAGCCCCAATCATCCAAGCACCAGATTGGAACCTGCTATTCGAATTGATGTGTGATGCTAGTAACTCAGCTGTTGGTGCGGTTCTAGGGCAGAGTAATGGTAGAGATCCACACGTGATCTACTACGCCTCTAAGATGCTTGACGATGCACAAAAGAACTATACCACAACGGAGAAGGAATTATTCGCAATAATCTTCTCTTTGGACAAATTCAGATCGTATTTGTTGGGAACAAAAGTCATAGTCTTTTCCGACCATGCGGCCTTAAGGTAACTCTTGACAAAAGCCGAATCTAAGCCAAGACTAATCCGCTGGGTTTTACTTTTGCAGGAACATAATTTGGAGATTAAGGACAAAGTAGGAAAGAAGAACTTAGTTGCAGACCACCTAAGTAGATGCTTTGTAAAGGCCGATTCAGAACCAATCAGAGATGATTTTCCAGACGAACATCTATATGCTATCCAAGCGATAAGACCTTGGTTCGCTGATCTTGTCAATTTCTTAGCTACGGGTAAGCATCATGGAGACTTAACGGCTCAAGAAAAGGTAAAGATTAAGCATGACAGTAAGTATTTCATTTGGGATGACCCCTATCTTTGGAAAATAGGATCTGATCAATTGATTAGGAGGTGTATTCCTGAAAGTGAAATTCCCTCGGTTTTAAGATTTAGCCACTCTTATGCATGTGGTGTACATTTTGAAGCTAAGAGGACAACCTTAAAAGTCCTAGAGTCAAGATTTTATTGGCCCACTCTATTTCATGATAGCTATATATTTTGTAAGACATGTCCTGAATGCCAAAAGATAGGAAACATAAGTGCTAGAAATCAAATGCCCATGAATGTTATATTAAATTGTGAGATTTTTGATCTGTGGGGCATCGATTTCATGGGACCATTTCCTATGTCGGATGGAAAAAAAAATATTGCTTACTGTGGATTACGTGTCTAAATGGATAGAAGCTAAGGCAACTAGGACCAATGACGCTAGAACTGTTGTTTCATTTTTGAAAACTAACATTTTGAACAGATTTGGCGTGCCTAGGGGGATCATTAACGACCGAGGCACACATTTTTGCAATAGTATTATTGTTTCTCTTTTCAGGAAGTATGGTGTAACCCACAAAGTCTCCACTGCATACCACCCTCAGTCAAATGGCCAAGCGAAGGTATCAAACAGAGAAGTCAAATCGATCTTAGCTAAGACCATTGGCTTAGATCGACGAGATTGGAGCCAAAGGTTGGATGATGCGCTATGGGCGTATAAGATTGCTTACAAATCCCCCATAGGAATGACTCCTTACAAATTGGTGTACGGGAAAGCCTGTCACCTGCCAGTAGGTATGCAACATAGAGCTTATTGGGCAATTCGAAAATGCAATCTAAGGTACGACCAAGCAGGTGAGGAAAGGAAACTCCAAATCCACGAAATAGAAGAATTGAGGAATCAAGCATATGATAACCAACTCTTAGCTAAGATCAGGATGAAGATATACCATGACAGCAAGATTGTTGAGAAGAATCTCCAAATTGAGGGAAAAGTCCTTCTTTACAATTCACGATTTAAGCCCTTTCCAGGAAATTTTCAGGGAGTTTGTGGAAATTTTCAGGGAGTTTGTGGAAATTTTCAGGAGTGATTTTGAGGATTTAAGTGTGGTGAGGAGTATATTTGATCTTAGCCACATTTTATTCAGCCTTGGGCTAATTGACACGCGGAGAAAAAGGAAGAAAAGAGAAGGTAACGTGTTTAATGGAGGAGAAAAAGAAGGGATAACAGTCATATTTTTGAAATTATTAATTATGATTTGGAAATTAATTATTTCCAAAATTTAATTAATAGTTATCTTTGAAGAATCAATCTCCTTACCTCCCACAAACACAAAATCCCTAAAATCTCGCCTTCTCCCTCTTATCTCTCAAATCATCTCAGCTAGAATCCTCCACTTCCCCTACTTTTACTCCACGATTCAATGAGCATTTAACATGGGAAAATCCAAGAGATAATCTGCAAAGAAAGTGAAATCCACCCCGATTAGGCAAGAATCTCCTATTCCCTCGCCATCTCCTTCTCTATTAAATCCAGAAGAGGATCTGCCGGAAAACTTCAACGAGGCACTCGATATTGCAAGGACAATCATGTCCATAGATGCAACCGCCTCTGATTCTCCGAAGTAAATTCTCTCCACTCCTACTACAGTCGCTTCCTCTGAATCCCTTCAAGTCTCCCTGCCAACCAAAAAGAAGATCGACCTCAACAACGAGCCCAAAACCCAATCTAGGGTTAGCAAGCCAGTTGAATCCGAGGTGCAAGAGATTTCAGATTCCGAGCCTAGGTATGAAGAAGGTTTAGCCAAATCAAAGAAGTCGGGGAAGAGGAAGGCAGATGTGAGTGTTGAATCTGCCCCAGCCAAGAGGACGCGATCTGCGGCTGCCAAGGGTAAGAAGAAAGTAGATGAGGCCGATCTTGGCACAGACTCTGATGCTGATGCGGTTGCAGTCTTGGCCAAGCCTGCGGCCAAGACTGCCAAGGTAACCACCCTTCCGCCCTTAAACTCCTTGAAAGGTTGTTTGAGGCCTGATACTCCTGATTTTAGAGCTAAATTGACTGAAAAGCATGCCTGTGAGGTCACTCCTTTCGCTGTCCTTGATTTTTCATTTCTTGATGAATTGGGGGTGGGTAAAAGAGTTAGGCAGTTTATTTCCAATCTTGGGTGGGATTTCTTTTTCTATCTTGACATGCCCGCTTATGCTGAACTGTGTTTAGAGTTTCATTCCTCTTTTTGGTTAGATCAGGAGAGATTGTATGCTAATGGTAGAGCTTTTCCTGATCTGAGTGCTACTGATGTTGTGCACTTTCATTTGCTTGATAAATGGTGTCACTTTTCCATTGATGATTTTAACCTTTTGCTTGGTTTTGTGACTGAGGATGGCCTCAAGTCTGATGAGTATGTGAATGCCCTGACTGATTATCCCCCAGATTGGGATAAGGCTGCCTATGGAGAATTGATTGGTGACTATGCTGCTAAGTTAAATAAAAATTCAAAGGCTCACCAGATCAATCTGAGGATTCTCCAAAGGATCCTTTCAATCAATCTCTCGGCCAAGACCACAGTCTCGGGTAATATTTCAAAACTTGAGACATTTTTGCTTTGGTGCATGGTGCATGAGAAAAGAGTCAATCTTGGCTATTGGATTACTAGGCAGATAAAAGCATGTGATTCTCTTCCTAGAATGAGTTTAGGAACTCTAATTTCCCATTTGACTACTGCTGCTAGGGGTATAGATTTATCTGCTTTAAATTTATATAAATCCTGTGCCATTAAGATCATGGATCTTAAGGCTTTTGACCAAATGGGCCATTTCCACGAGGAAAAATGCTATCTCTATTTTAATACAGGATTTACCCCAGTAGCAGATCACCTCTATGGGAAAAGGATCAACGGGAACTTCAAGATTAAGCTAATTAAGATTGACGGTGCAGCAGAGAAGCCCAATCTTGGGCAAGATGACCAGAGACCTAAGCAGACCAATAGTCTCGGCATTGATCCTGACCACCCTGGACTTCCAGAATGGGCCAATAGATTCCTGGAACTTGTGCAGATCCAGCTCCAAGCTTTCACGACAAATCAGAATCTGTTTCATGACTTCAAGACTCCTCTCAAAAATAGATGCAGTAGATTGTGGATCAGCAGCAATCTCTGTTTGCGAGCATTGAATTGGCACAGAAGGAACGGTTGGACAAGTTCATGGAGCAGCAGGATGCCAAGTACAAGTTCATCCAGGCACATATGGAAGGATCTTTCACTTACATCAAGGCCATAGACAGAGTTGTTGCGCACATTCGCAACAAAGTGAATGACCACTTCAGCACCACGAGTGACTCTAGTGACGCCTCAGATGAAGAAGATGAACCAGCACCTTCTGTGCAAGACCCGAAGCAATCACCTCCACCTTCCACATCTCAGTGAATGCCCCCAGGTCGTGTCTTTCTTTCCTTCTTTTTCAAATTTTTTGTGTCTTTTTTCTCTCATTTACACATTGAGGACAATGTGTTCTCTAAGTGTGGTAAGGGGTGTTTTTAGGATATTTGTCTGTATATACATGCTCTGATGTGTTTTTGTGTGATTTCTTTGATCGCATGAAATTTTTTGTGAATCTAGGCTAAGTTAGTTGGCCTAGATCGTCTGAAACAGAGTCCGATGCATGATTTTTCTTTGTCAATATGTGTGTTTTTAGGAATGTTTGTTCTCTGTTTTGTTTGTGTGTCAGCGAAATATCTGGACTATGCCTAAGGCCCGTTTTCTTGAGTATCTTAGCCTTAACCTTTAGCATCCTTCACCTTGTGACCCCATAACATATGAACAAGGCATGTTCAATGCCTAAAACATCCTTATTATACATGATCATAGGGTCTAGCATTGTGTAACAGACTTGACACATAGGCAAGCTTCCACCAAATATACTTAATATCCCCTTAAGGAAAACTGCTAAGTGGATAACCGCATTTGATGCCTTGTACTTATGCTGAATTGCTCTAATATAGAGAACTACTTTTATGCCTAGTAAATTGCATGCTCTAAAAAATAAATAAATATATTTGGTGGATAACCGCGTTTTATATTTGCATGCTATAAAAATATATATATAAATAAATAAAAAAGAGATGAATAAAATGTCTTGATATTTCTACCTCACCAAGTAGAAATAATCAAGAAACTTCAGCTAGAGCAATGAAAAAAAAATGTGTGTGTATTTGTCTTGATATTTCTGCCTCACTAAGTATTAATAATCAAGAAACTTTTAGCAATGTTGGCATAGAAAAATAAAACTTCCGGTAAGGTAATTGAATGTTAAGTAGTTGAATTAGGGGGAGAAAATTCAAGTCGGTGGATGTCTTGTCTTGTTGAGTGTGTTACGGAATGCAAAGATGTTATGGTTATGTGGAATTTGGATGTTTGGGGTGTTGAATAGGCCGTGTTCATAAGGGTTGGGATCCATTGAGAAGTATGCTGACTGTCATATGGTAAAGATATTAAAGGAAATACGCTAAGGGTAGTCTGTCTAGAAATTTTGCCACTGTTTTGAGTCTGTCTGTTTTGAGTCTTTCCTTTTTGTCTTAGTTAAGAGTCTAGTATGCTTAGGGGCAAGCATTGTTTAAGTGTGGTGAGGTTTGATTGACTCTTTATTTCATGTATTTTTACCACTTCAAAACTCCTTGTTTGTGGCAGAAACAATCCTTTTTACGTCAATTTGGTTTCTTTTGGAGGAATCTTGGGCAAGTCTGGTTTTGGAAGAATCTGGTGCTGGAGCGAAAGATTGGCAGTCTTAGCCGCATGTCTTAGCTAAGACTGTAGGGTAGAGGCGTGCTGAATATGGACTCGTGGGAAGCGGAGTCAGATCAGAGAGCCAACTGGCTGTTACATCCATTTGAAGAAATCTTGGATGTAATCCTATTTGAACAAAAAAACACTTTGTTATTATCCTTTAATTATTATCACTTTGGGATTTAAACAGTTGGGATTTTTATCCCTATCTTTTAGTTAATTTGTAGAAGGAGTTTGGAAAGGAACGTGATTGGTAGGGACTCTAACCTTGTTAAAAGGTTAGGGAAGGCTGTCAATTACAGGATCTTCCATCTTCCTTTCTTCTGGTTTTGTAAACATTCGCTCTGTGAATTTATTTTTGAATATCACAGATTTTAATTCTATTTCATGTTCTTCAATTATTCTTTTACTTCCTTGATTAATATGTTTAGTAGCTAAACACCTAGTTCTTGGTAAGGGTTGAGTGAGCATACTTGTGATTCGTGAGACTGAATTGTTCTTAATCATCCTCTCGTTTGTATTCAATTCAAGTTCTGTTTTAACAAACCGGTTCCCGTCTAGGCTAAGACTTGATCGATCTTAGGCAAGACGACGAATTTGCAGCCAGTCACTAAGGGGACGAGCGAAACCGAAGTGACGAAGTAGGTAGCTAACCTCGCGGGAGTTAGTGAACTTGAATCGATATAGGCCTAACCAGATTGACAACCTAGGGCTCCGAGTTGGGAGTAGCTTGGCGTAGACTCTGTCTTTCCCTACGCCATTGAGAAAACGCATGTGCCTCAAGCCAGCAGTCAATTGGATAAACCCTTTAGCCAGCAAGGTGTCCACTGGCCAGGATCACTAGGAAAGGGGGTACCCTCCAAGTGATTTGAATAGGAGGAAAGTAGGATTGGAAATGGGTTTCTCCCAATCTATAGCAGAGTTACAAAAGGGGAAGGAGAAAATCTAAAGTCAATGATCGATTAAACAAGTAAAGTGCTTACGAATTCGCCCTTGCCAGGAATTTACCTCACGAAAGCTCCAACCAATCTCAGCCAGCAATCTTAGCTAAGATTCACTTCTGCCTAAGATTGTTTCCTTTATTTTATTTTTGCTTGTCCTCTTTTACACTTCGTTTATCTTAATTGCAGGAACAAAAACCCTCAACTCCAGTGACGAGGAAGTCGAGTCAAGACTACAATACACCACCAAGATCTCTATGGACGAACCTCTTATCGCAATCTACGAGTCCCTTGTGGACAAGTGATAAGTTGTATTCCTACCCCATTTTCTATATCTTTTTACAACTAAATTTGATGCCCTCTACACGCAATCATCTTTGCAAATCTCTGACCATTGTTCATCAATTGAACCTTGTTTCTTCTCATGTCCGCAATACTCGAGTCGTCAACAAGTAAACCCAAAATTGCATTCCACTTGTTCGTCTGCCCTAGGTTGATATCCACAAGGGATATAGGCTTAGTGATTCGACCAAGGACCCTCCCTTGTTCGAACTAGGTTGGCTGGTGCTTAGCGATCAGCAGGCTTACGTTGTCTAAGCGAGTTATCTTATTCCGCATCGAAATCCGTCTTTGAACAACGATTAGAATTACGTTCTTCGCATCCTACGCAACTAGGATCATATCACTTCATCTTCACAAGAGAAACCGAGAAGTTATCATATGGTAGCGGAGCTTCTAGGCTGTCTTCTAGGTTGGTAAACCTCATCTTGAATCATCTCCTCTACCGTAGATCTCTATCATTTTGTGCTGAAATTTTTTCTTTTTGTGGCTGTTCCTCTAAATTACAAAACTTCATTTTCTCACCTTTCCTTCGGTTGAAAACTCTTCCCTCACCTTTCCTACGGTTGAAACATTATTCCCCACCATAGGCTTCATGCATATTTCATTTGGCAGCTTTTTCGATTTAGGTCAAAAATTTTATCTTTTAGTGGTTTGATCTTGAAGAAACACAATTGCTGCAATTTTGTGTGTTTATTTGCATCTAAGTGCCGAAATATTCATCTTCCTTAGGTGTGATTGTTTGTTGTGATTGGAGCTTCCTATGACGAGCCATGAGAGCCATGTGGACTTGCTTGTTTTCTAGCTAGTTATCACATTTTTGTGCTCACCTCCTAGGCTGCCACATCTCTCATTGTGAGCCAAGCATTTCAGCTTGCTCACCACTCTATTTTGCTTCACTTAGCCGGCCCTAGGGTAGCACCCTTAACTCTCCAATTGCATGTCACACACTTGGGGAACTCCTTGCCACACACATTGCACAAACTAGTTGTCATACACATCTGCATTACTTGTCATACATTCACTCTTTTTGGCATTTAGTGAAAATATTTTTAACTTAAAGAACTACTTGTCTTCCACTTCTTTTATCAAAATACATGTCATACATTTCTTGAAGCTCTCTTGCACTTAAAAAAAATAGAAAAGAAAAGAAAGGGATTAAAAGAGTAAAGTAAATCCCTAAATTAAAAAAAAAAAGAGAAAAAGAATACAAGTAAGTAATACCAAGAGGCAAAGTGTATGTGTCCATTTAAAGTGATTTAATTCAAGTTAAAGTGTGCATTTTGCAAGTGTTTTATTTTGATGCAAAGTTGCAATTTTTATTCATTTTCGTTCATTTTCTTTTCTTCTTCAGTTGTCCATTTGAGCTAGCCTTTTCTTTTAGTGTCTTTGAGTTTTCGTGCCTTGTTTCCTACATCTATCTACTCTAGGTCATTGGTGTTCAAAGCAATCAATCTCTTGAACATCAATTCGGCCTTCTCTACCTTTCTTTCTAAGCTTGTTTTCTTTGCATTCCATGTGCTATTTTGAGTCTTAGAGTCTTGTGCTAAGCTTAATTAATTGGTTTGCGATGGAGATAAGAGTGGGTGAGTGAGTGAGCTTATTAGAGTGTATTGTGAAACACGAGAGCCCAAACACGCGAGGGAGGTACTAACCCTTTGGTATATAGCAATTCTATTTTTGTTTCTTTTTGTAGGCACCTTTGCTTATGTCTCGTTATTATGAGGATGTTGGGTCCTATTGGGATGAGGACTTCTACATCACGGTTGCCTCCTCTCCAAGCCATGACCTAGGTTTCGCCTCTTCCAAAGCCATGGTCATGGCCCCACTTCGGGTGTATTCATCTAGTGGCCTCCTTAACGTCCCTATGTCCCGCCGGCTTCTAGAGTTGCGCCCCCATACCACGCCTCGTTTCCTTATGATACGCAGCCTACAAGGTATGTCCACCGGCCTCATCAACATTCCTATGGCCATGATCCTTAAGCGTCTAAAACGCGTCCTCTTGCGGTTGCTCCCACCTAAAAGGAACATTGTTTTTAGTTAGCTCATTTAAAGGCACAATAATTGTAATAAAATCTTTAACAAACCTCCTATAAAAACTCGCAAGGCCGTGAAATGAGCGCACATCACTCGCACTCTTTGGAGTCGGCCACTCCTTGATCACCTTGACCTTCTCTTCGTCAACCTTTACACCTTCCACGCTGACAATGAAACCAAGAAAACTAACTTG